>JAIUCV010003632.1:0-22009 GCA_026724425.1 Erythrophleum ivorense
TGATGTGTGGCCCTCATACTTGTACACCTCGTTAAATCATCCAGGGCCTACTTTGGGAATATCATAGTGCTCACTCATGTTTGCCAAATACTGATTGAAATCCTGAATCCTGTCACGGTGAGATTTATTGGAAATCTTAGCCAATCTATGAACATCGAGTTTTTCTCTCTGTTCTATGTATCGTCTCTCTGCCGGCGTAAGATGATCATCATAATGAGCAGCCTTCCCTTCCCCTATCAATTTGTTCACATCATTAATGTCTTGATCATTAGGATCTTTAGCTTGTTCTGTACTTCCACCTACATTAGATAACATAAATAATACAAATTATATTAGACACTTCATGGCATGCTAACCATAGAAAGATTAAGGATGCAACAGATAGAACTAATGAACAATTAAATTTATAATATGTTTTGCACAGCAACTTCTGCTTGCTGAACTGTACGAAGTTATCTGACTTGTAACCTTGAAATATAACAATGCCATCTTTCTTGTTGAGTTTTGCCTCGAAGCATTGCCCTCCATTATTTTTACCTTCCTACCAGCAGGAGGGATCATGATCCACTCTAATTCTAACAAAAAATATCTCTCTTTCTAATTATGGGAAAAAAAATTACAAGGAAAACATTTATAGTACATATCATATATGATCCCAATACTTGATATTTAGCAGAGCCAGCAAATGACTAACCACCACTTTCTTAATCAGCATACATTAGGTACCAAGTAAAGGAAACCTCAGCCAGTACAAGGTGTTACAGTGCAGCGATCATGGAATCAATCACCATTTTGTGCAGCAACACGTTCAACAAAAAAATGAAGATGTTATTTTTCATCCTTGACCTTGGGCTTACCGTGGTCATTATTACTACAAATTCCAGTGGTCCTCGTATTCCAAAAATCCAGGCATTTTCTCATTGTGATCTTTCTTGGATATAGACAAATCAGCTAACCTACCAGATAATTAGAGCAGCAAGTCCTGGCCACAATAATCTCCAAAACTTGATAACTTCACGTCAACCCAATTCCATAAGCCATTACTACTATATATGAAACAGTACCACATCGGATAAACCATTTACATGATCTCAGCTCAACAAGCACTTATTCGGATAATTATAGAATGAGTTCCCATATATACTGACTGACAATTTATAGTGTCAACTCTCAACCTTGTATAACAACAACCACGTTTGCAATTTGATTTAAGACCTGACTTAATGTAATAACATAAGGTATAATTCATGCCCTGATAAAAGAAACCAACCTGCCAAAATTTCATTTTCAGTGACTTCTAAAATTTGATCTTGATTCTTTTTGTTCTTCTTTTTCTTCTTGACTCCACCAGCCTTCACATCCAGGGCCTTTCCTTTGAGCTTCAATTTCCCACCAACAACATTGTTATAAGCTGACATCTCTGTCAAGCAATCAGATAAAATCAAAGTGATTTTTTTTTGAGGCAGTACAATTAAAAGTGATCACAATAATAATGGTTGATTGACAAAAGTAAGTTTAAAGAACTTTGAGAGAATGAACCGCCCAGAACTTATAAAGAGAAGATATCCTTGGCATAAAGAAACGCGAAGGGTGAAACAATTAAGACGGCATTAGTGACGACCCCATGTTAAACTTGGCAGCGGTACAGCCGAGCGTGCCAAGCATGCCCAGGTAATAAAACCGACCATGGATAACTCCTGAACGATAAACTGACTGCTTAGAATCCTCAACATGAATGTTGGAGAACAGCAAAATACTAGGTTATTCATAAGGAATGAAAGATCGAAAACACCGTCATAATTTCGATCTGATAAGGAATAAAGTTTAACAAATCTGAACATCATAAACACCATAAAAGTTCGTTCAGCCAGTTGAGCGAAACTGAAATCAACAAGTTGAGTGTGCAAGACAAAAAAAATTCAATATTTCATCACAAAAACACGATTCTCTCCAAGGTGAATGTTTTGAAACAAAAAAGGATTAAGAAATGGGGAGGTAAAAATGGAGACAAAGGCATAGGAAGATCGAAACCTAATCAAATCGATAGATGGAGACTTCAATTCGTTGGCAGCTCGTGAGCTATTGAGGCTGAAGCCAAGTCGAGAAGATGGTTATCCCTCAGTTTGATTCCTGACGTCGTCGCACGAGGCGGTGATTTACCACAAAACGTGAGAGAGAGACCATGGACGGATGAGATAATGGGAAGGAATTGCAGGGGATTTTAAAGGAGGAAGTGGAGTAATAAGAGATGAATTTCAAAGACCAAGGCTTGCTTTACAAAATTTTAATTTTTGTGTATTTTTAAAATTACGAGTCAAAATTTTTTTCAGTTAAAAATTTGTTAAAATTACATTTTAATTATAAAAGTAATAATCTATAAATTAGATCATTCCATTAATAATTTTATTCCTTTTCGTGTTAAATTTTTAAACGAATGCCATCATCCCTTGTCATTTCTATTTACTATCATTCCATTTTATTCATTAATAAATTTCTAAACATAGCCTAGGATCCACCCTACAGATCTGATCCCCAGCCCGGCCCAACTTCTCGTCTCTCTGTTGTCTATATCTTCGATTTATTTTTATTAATATAAAATAAGTTAACACACTCAAGTGTCAAGATAATATTTGAAAGAATTTTTTTGGTGGTCAAGATATTAAGATAATATCTTCTCTTAATATTTATGATTATAGATATTCGATGCAACTAAAAATAATGTATCAAACATTGCGGTTAATCAAAATGAAACTCCTAGCATTTTTTAACACTAGATCAAATTATAATTTGAATGTTCTGGCACAATACTTATTTAGCACCAATCGCACATAAACTTAGAAAAATATTCATTTCAATTTTTTTTGGGAATAGACTTTATTAATTATAATTGAGAACTAAAATACTTTACTTGTGATAAAATAGTTACTTAGTACTTTAAGAGTGGCTGAGTGGGTATGCTTCATCGCATCATTATATAATCATATAAGATGGTTAAAGATGAGAACCCTTTTTTATTCTTAAAATATATTTAATATTTAATATTAATTTTAAAATTTTTAACTAAATTCAGAAATTTAAAAAATATTTAAAATAAAATTTAAAAGTTAACGTGTCACATGAATTGATGAAATATTTACATTACGTGATATTCACATCATTTTTCTTTTTCAATTTTCTCTCTCATCCTTTCTTTTCTCTTCTCTCTCTCTCTCTCCCCCCATCCAATCCACTTCTACAGAAAAATTGAACATCAGAAATGTTGAAATATCAAAGCTAGTTGATTTATTATCTATTATAAAAATATACACAAATTTCTTAAACTAAAATAAAGCCAAATAACCTTTGAAATAATATTAAATTTTTCATTAAAAATATAACTTTATAAAAATATTTTTTTAAAACTTTTATTTAATGTTATATTGAGAATTATAAATTAAAATTATTTTAAGTTTAAAAAATAAACTATTTTTATATTGATTAAATGCATATTAGCACTATGAATAATATATAAAAATGCTTTGATTAAAATAAATATAATTATAACTTAATATAGCGCATTTTTTAATTAAAAAAAGAGGGTCTATACTTTTAAATGAAGTATATTGTAAGACACAAAAAGTAAAGATTGATCATTTTGCGGTCCCAGACTTGTTCAACGACATTCAGGTACCCAATTCGAAAGTTTGCCATATAATCTTGTTCTACGACGTTCAGATGGGACTAACAAGATTTTGAGAAATATATATATATATATATATATATACATATATTAATGAGACTCAAAATCTCGCATCAACGGTTTTCATGCAAACTGAAAAACGAAGGATTGGAAACAAGACGTACTTTAGTGAGATCCTAAGTTGCGAAGCTCAACTTGGGTAAACTGGTTTCGAAGCCATGGATCTGAAATACGAATGCCCTAGTAAATTTTTTTAATTGAAACAAGAATGCCCTTTTCAAAATCGAGGGTTTGAGTTTGACGGAGATTTTGGAAGTCTCGATCTTCACCAGGTTATTCAATGTAAGGTATAATCCAAAATTGAATCTCCTAAAACCAAAAATTCTCCCCACTTTGTAAAGTTTTAACACCTTCACGATTTCTCGGAGAGAGAAGAGAGAAATAGCTGGAATTAAAGAAAGGGAAACTAAAATGCTACCTAGATGCCAAACTGTGTAGAAAGATGAACTATACGCCACGTATCGCAAATATTTGACCAATTAATGTGACACGTCATACTTAATGATAGGAGAGTAATAGCGTCAGCCCTTAGAATTTATTTGAAACGTTTTTAAAATTTATAGATTAATTTGGAAAAAATAAACATTATATTAACCCAAAATGGAACTTTTAAATTAAACCCAACCCAAAAATGATCTTTTCTTTCATTAGTCATTAATCTCAATATGAGTACAAATCAAACCAAAACATCTAAATAGGTTGAGATGTTTGTATTGATCGGGTTGATTTTTTAGTAGCCATATATAGCTCATTATAATGTATCTTTAAAAAATGGCATTATACAGCTAAATCGACCATAACAAAATTTTGACCGAAAATAAATTCATATGTAAACCTCTGCAATTCCCCAAGACTAACGAAAGAAAAAAAAATCTGCAATTTAATTTGACCAACAAAAAGACTACAACTCCCAAATGAAGTTAGAACATATGCTTAAAATTAGGCTTGATAACTAGTTCTTAGAGAAGACCCTAAAGTATATCAAAGTAATCTCCACTGAAGCCCTTGTAATCCAAGTCCCACTCCCACGCATCTGAATTTAATATAGGAAGCAAGGGCATCAATAGAGGAGGTAAACAAAATAGGTACACATGGCATCCTTACTCACGGACATGGCACAAAAACCAGGTGGATAAGGTTCAAGTCAAGCCCTTAATCAACGATCTTTCTTCAGTAGATTCCTGGAATGATTCTACTAGGCACCTTGTTGCAATATAATTTCCAGTACTTACCATACCTGCATGCAGTGGAAATTTCAAACTTCATTCATAAAATTCTGCTTAACTAAGATCTTGAAATTCGGGAATTTAAAAATATTTGAGTAGCAACATGAATTAGAAAAACTCTTTTAATTGAATTTGAGGCTATTACCACACTATTCCTTATATGATTTTATTAAAAATCCTATGAGAAAGTGAAAATTCCTAAAATACATTGCTTTAGACCAAAAGATTTGTATGCTTCAGAAAGCAGCCCAATTGGCTAATGGCGTGTCATTCATTTCATGCTTTTAAAAAAGGAGGAAAAAAAAACGATAATATACTAAACTGACGCAAGTTATGGAAGAAATCATTTGTAATTACCAAAAAGAGAATCTGTGTGTGTGTGTAGGGAGCGAATCAAATTAGAAGGGTGATCTGATGTGAAAGGTGAGAGGAAAGAACAAAAAAAATTATTATATCATAAATCAATGCAAAAATCAGAAAAGATATTTATTACATATTTATGACAATTTTTGCGTTAATCTCAACCATTGATTTGTGATTTAAAGGTGATTATTTCCTCTAAAAGGTTACTTCTCTCCTTCGATACACCCCCTATATATATATATATATGAACAATAATTACGTGAATGTTTCGGGTAATCCATGTAGCTGAAAGACACAAAAGGTAACACAAGCAGATATTATTAACTGCATACTTACTTGGATTTGCACCGATCATCATCCCTTTTCGCTCGATCAAAGAGAAGAATGGTAAGAAATATCACATAGAAGTAAGGCAAAAACTGCATTGAAAAAAAAGAAGCTAAGATTAACACGTTCCAAATTTCAATTCGTACAGATTAGAGAATAAACACACTCTCACATGACTGAATAGAGCAGGAACTGTCCAGAAGAAAGCAGCAAGTATTTCTGGGACATAATGGAAATGACGAGATAACCCCCACCTGCAGGTACCACAGAAGGTCTAATCTAAGAAAATAATATCATGTTAAAAGGCAAGGACTACGGAAAGATTTTAAGCCCACATGGTTAGCATTTATTATCAAAATAATAATAATATACATAAAATTAATTGTCTCGGAGCAACAAAGGGTGGCTTCGAACTCCTCAAGAATGGGAGGCAGGTATGCCGATAAATATCCAATAATTATGATCACCATTTCATGCTTACATCATTTTAAGTGAAAACTTACCATCCGGATGTTAAAAGAAGGCTGGTTTTTGTTTCCCCAGAAGTGGTAGTATAAGAGGCCTCTATCTGCAAAGGCATTTTCACATCAAATCCAAGTCTAACAGCAAACATTGATTTTAAAAATTCCAATACATTGCAAAGCAAATGCACCCCAGATGGACATAGTAGATGCCATAAGTCCACACCTTTGATGGAGCCTTTCCCCAAACCAAGCATTTTCCATTTGTCCGACGAAATTCTTGCCTTTGCCTATCACAATCATAGTTGATGTATATGCAGAGAATGCCGGCCACAAGAATAAAGATTGCTAGCTGGAAGACAAGGATAGACATTTTCAGAAAGAAAGGGAAAGAGACAGGAAGCCATATAAAAAACAATACATATATATGTGTGTGTGTCTGGCAACGTCATTAAAATATATAAAACAGCAATGTAAACAGGAGGATGGTACCTCAGTGCCAAGAATAACAGGATGGTTGACAAGGTACATTCCAGGAGATGTATAAATAGATGGAACCCACACCAAGCAGCCCCAACAAATATAAAAACCAGCTGCCATATTGGGTGTTATAAAATCCAGTAAGACAATAAAAAGCTTCAAGTACAATGTACATAAAGAATTTAACAATGAAATGTGGCATGAAAATTATATGGTATAACTAAACTCAGAAAACTAAGTCATTCTCATATAAGTCTCCAAATAAGTAGTTGTCATGGTACCATCAAAAGCACCGTTGTTCTTTGTCATAACCATAATTAGTAGAACAAAGAGAAATATTGAGTATGGGAAAACAGATATAATAATAGAGCATATTTAAACCTCGATCATGCGCAATATCCATTGTGTTCCAATACCCAGCTTCCCACCGGAAAAACTTGGTAACATACACCAGCATTAATGCAGTACTTACAAGCATTGAGTCAGCTACTTTCCCATTTTCTTCATACTATTATAACAAAATACAATCATTAGAGAACGGTCAAAAGGGGAAATATCATAAAGCTAAAATTCAGAAAATTCAAAAACGTTCTTGATTCTTATAGGACCAGATCGCATACTGTTTATTGATGAGAAATCAATCTGAGATCATTACATCCAGGGTGATATATGAAGCTCAACAGACGAAGATAAGGATGATATGACACTAAACCCAGTAGTAGACCTAAATAAAAATTTTGGTAGCAAAATTTGAGATAAAAAGACACTTCAGTCCAATTTAGTGGTTGATAGAAGATTAGCATTAACATAAATTTTACAGCATAAATGCCTATACCTTATGGCAGCCTCCTGGGCAAATTAAATGCCCATAAGTCCAATTTCATAAGTTATTATGATGTATTGATGTACTCAAACATAACCTCTATCAAATAAACTTCAAGAAATCAAAGGAGTTTTATACTCTCTGGCTCTCTGCCCTAAATACACCAACTAAGAAATTTGTAAACCTTGGTTAATGAGCATATAAATCACTAACTGATTTGCGCACCCCCCCCCCCCCCAAAAAAAATCTGTAACAGAAAATAAATGTTGAGTTATGCTAAGGCATTGCCTAATTGGTGTTTACTTCTCTCCTTTAGATATAAGGTCCATAGATTAAAAGACATTCTTCCAACTTCAAGTATAAACCTTTGATTGCTCCATTCTATTTCCCTTGTCTTCTCCAACCAATCTCAGCAAGTTAAAGAGGAAAATCATTAATTTAAATAGCTTTATTGCCACAAGTATGATGAGTCTCTCTAAGGTCGCAAGTGATACATCTCAAAAGTGAAAACAACCATTTAATTAATTTCTTCAAGATATTCACTTTGGTTGGGTATAAAAAAATCACAGTATTAAGGTTAATATGTATACGAAAACTACATCAAGAAACAGCAACCAGTGCTCCAAATAATCTTTAAATATTATGAATCATATCCATATTCCTACAAAAAAATATAATTACATAATGACAATTATCCACAACTAGAGAGGCCCTAAGCTTCTATAGAGTTTGCTTAATCACTTAGCATCCTAAGCCCCAAGCCCAAGGGATTTCTACTAGAAGATATCAGTGGCCAACAATGAGTCCTTCCAAAGGATTGCTGAGCCTCTAGTTTTAGGCCAACTAAGCATTGGACTCTACAAACATTAATCTTGCAGCTAATGTAAGACAAGTGCTATTTGGTATGACTTGTGTTGGAGATCTATCCATTAGTCAGATCTGATTCTATATGACCTGCACTTATTGCTTTGATTTCATAGAATCAGATCTGCCATAATTCCTTCCCTCTTGTTTTATTTCCTTTTCTGTATCAATAATTTGAATTTGTCTTAATTACACTTTATGTATCTGCTCTGAGGCTCCAATGGTTGACTTGTAGCCATGGCCTCTATTTAATATTTTCTTCCATTTTGAATAAAATCATCAGAAGTTTCAGAATTGTTAGCTTCTGTTTCGTTATGGTATCAAAGACTAAATGGCTCCACGATCCAGAATGGGCAAGTGATGGCATTGAATGCCCAAAAGGGTGAATCTGCCATCAAAACTGTCCAAACCAAATACTTCGTAGAGAGATCTGAGATAAAGACTACTCTCCCTTAGAAAATATGGACACCCAGCCTCTCACCATGTCTAGAAGGTGATGACCAGCCAAAACCTAGAATCCGGCAGCCGTCCGCCTCCCCAAGCACCACTGCACACTCTACTTGTCATCCCATGCGCTATCGCATGAGGGCACATGAGCTGCCTCCTTCCGCTACTTCTCGCCCAAAACAAGTCGACCCAACCACCTCTATTGATGGTGTCCTCCTTATGATGAAGACTTCAAACTCACAAGTGAGCCAATATCTTCCACCATTCATGATTTTGCTTCCTCTGCTAGTACCACGGATTATATAGCACAGTCAAATAAATTTTCAGGAGCCCTGAGCACACAAGTCCTAAATGATCACATATGGGTGGTGGACTTAGGTGCTACTGATCATATGACTAGTAATGCTAAATTATTTGACACCCTCAACAGCCCCTTTAAAGGTCAAGATAGCTGATGGAGCCTTGACTAATATAACCAGTGTAGGTACTATTACTGTTTCTGAGCATTTGGTCCTTAAAAATGTACTACTTGTACCTAATCTAGCTTGCAATCTACTCTTGGTCAGCAAAGTTATCACTAATAATAAGTGTACCACTCACTTCTTTGATGGTGGTTGTGTTTCTTAGGACTTGGAATTCAAGAGCACGATTGACAGGGCTAAAGAGGTGGGTGATCTCTACCTTATGGATCAAACAACTCAAAATAAAATAGCCTTTGCTGCTGGTAGTTCAAATGTTCTTTTAAGGCACAGTAGGCTTAGTCATCCCAATTTCCATTACGCGCAAAAGATGTATCTAGACTTATTTTACAAGAGTTCCCATTCCTTTAACTGTGATACCTGTCAATTAGGCAAGCATATCAAAAACACTTATCCTCCTCACACCTATAAACTATCTTCCCCTCTTCAAATGATCCAATGTGATATTTAGGGATTATCTAAGGTCCATGGTCTTTTGGGTGTCAAATCGCTTGTCAATTTTAGAGATGATCACATTAGAATCATGTGGATTTACTTAATGAAAGACAACTCAAAAGTCACTTCTATGTTAAATCCCTCCATCAATTCATCAAAACCCAATTCCAAACATCCATAGAAGTGTCGAGAAGTGATAGTGGGAGGGAATACATTAATGCCCACCTTTACTCATTCCTAACTGAAAATGGGATTTACCATCAAACTTTCTGCCCTTACACCCCCTAACAAAATGGGATTGCCAAGAGAAAAAAAAAAAGGCATATCTTAGACATTGCTTAATCTATGATGTTCACCATGAATGTACTAAAAAGATTTTGGAGGGAGCCATCCTCACTTCAGCTTACCTCATAAATAGAATATCTGCTAAAACTCTTAACTTTCGAACTCCGTGTAACACTTTTCGAAAAGCCTATCCTCATACCCATCTTATTTCTACCTTACCCATGAAAGTTTTTGGATGCACCACTTTCGTTCATACCTCTACTAACAACAAACTTGAACCTAGGCCCACCAACTGCATGTTTGTTGGGTATTCTACCTCTCAAAAGGGGTATAAGTGTTATTCTCCCACTTCACTATGCTAAAACACCCATTTAAGGGGAGAGTGTTGAGGAATGGAGTTTTCGCGTTCAAATAAACACTACTTGTGCTTCTGACTAACTTGCTGGCCGTGCACCTAAGCCTGAGCCTACTAGCACCTGAGCCTGCACCTATACCCACACTTGAGACCACATATCAGAATATTCCTCTTAATGCACCTATTTGTGAGCCTTCCCAATCTGTTTTGAAGCTCCTAGTGTTGAACCCACTACCCAGCAAAAAGAGCCCATTATTTACACTAGGAAAAAGAAGGTTCAAAAGGTAGAGATTGAACCACCACCTGATCAGAATGTGTCTTTGATACCAAGTCCAAGCTCAGATCTAAACCCTCTTGGAAATAAAAATTTAGATCTTCCCACTACTTTGAGAGAAGGAACTAGATCCTGAACTATTCATCCTATTTGTTACTAACCTGTTTAATGAGAAGGTACCTTCAAATATTCATGAGGCCCCTAAGCAAGAAAAGTAAAGAAAGGTTGTACATGAGGAGATAAGTGCTCTTTAGAAGAATGAAACATTGGACTTGGTGGAGTTACCTCCAGAGCAGAGTTACCTCCAGAGAAGAGAAGGGGGGAGGGGGAACCGTGTGATGCAAGTGGATCTTCAACATCAAATATAATTTTGATGGGAGTGTAAACAAATATAAAACAAGACTTGTGATTAAAAGATTTACTCAAACTTATGGAATTGATTACTAAGAGACATTTGCTCTTATAGCCAAATTCAACTCCATAAAGGTACTATTGTCTCCTGCTTACATCAACTTAACATAAAAAATGCCTTTCTAAATGGAGATCTAGAAAAAGAAATCTACATGTCCCATCCACTTGGTTTTGAGAACCACAATAAAGGTAAAGTATGCAAATTCCATAAGTCTCTTTATAGCCTTAAACAATCCCTTAGAACATGGTTTGAGAAGTTTATTTGGGTTGTAAAAAGGCAAGGCTATAGGGACAAGCTGACCATATTATTTTCGCCAAATTTGCCATGAATGGGAAAATGGCTGTCTTAATTGTATATGTAGATGATATCATTGTGACTGGAAATTATGCTTATACAATTGAAAAGTTGAAGAAAGCATTAGTTGAAGAATTTGAAATAAAAGATCTAGGCACATCAAAATACTTCTGGAAATGGAGGTGGCAAGGTCAAAGAAGGGAATTATGATCTCCTAGAGGAAGTATATTTGTGACCTCTTGAGTGAAACTAGGATGCTGGGAGTGCAAACCTGCAGAAACCCCAATGGAGTAAACCAACTTGTTAACTCCATTTGCTCCAAAAAACCCTCTTGTTAACACTAATATTAGCTTCCCTATTAGTGTCGTTAGTTAGTGAATGAGTAAACCAACTTAGGCTCATCTTGAAGCTACTTACAGGATCCTAAAATACCTTAAAACGACCCTTGGAAAGGGAATCTTCTTTCAAAAGGGCATAAGTCATGAGATTGAAATTTATTGTGATGCTAAGTGGGCAGGTTCTATTGCTGATAGACGATTCACCTCTAGTTATTGTATCTATGTATGGGAGATTTTAGTTACTTGGCAAAGAAAGAAGAAAAAGTTTATGGTTGATAGAAGTAGTGTTTAGGCTGAATGTAGGGCATTGGCTTAAGGTATTTGTGAATGCCTATGGTCAAAGAAACTTCTCAAGGAATTTAGAATTGATTGTGATTTACCCATGAAGGTGTCATGTGATAATTTGGTTGCTCTAAGCATTGCAAAGAAACCTATCCAACATGATAGGACCAAGCTTGTGGAAATAGATAGACACTTTATCAAGGAAAAGCTTGACGCTAAGATACTTGAACTTAATCATACCCCTACGAGGTTGCAAGTTACAGATGTGCTTACTAAAGCATTAACCTAGGTTCAACTTGAAGAACTTGGAGTGAAGCTAGAAATGATCAACATGTACTCCCCACCTTGAGGGGGAGTGTTGGAGATCTATCCATTAGTCAGATCTAATCCTAAAAAATCTGCACTAACTGCTCTGATTTCATGGAATCAGATCTGCCATAATTCTTTCCCTCTTGTTTTATTTCTTTTCCTGTTTCAATAATTTGAATTTGTCTTAATGACATCTTATCACCCTGTTTGGTATAACATGAGAAAGGGCTCTGCAAAAGGAATGCATTGCAAAAGTCTGTTTGTTAGCCACCATCCATTGCCTGCAGTGAACCAATGTTGAAACTGTGCTTTACGTGAATCATCGCACCAATGGAGTTAAAAGCTGGAGCCAAAATGTGATATGTCCATTTTGCCCCTTACTTTTGCAGGGCCAATCAGTGTAAAAAAATTTTTTTTTTAATCTTTTGCAACAAAGTGCATTTTTTACTTTTTCCCTTCAACTCTTTCCATTCCTTCATTATTTTTTCCCAACCAAACATACTTTTGTAAAGATAATCCCATTCCTTTCTACACTACACCAAACATCATTTATTCCATTCCCTTCACCTCAGCAGTCCTTTTACAATTACATTCCTTCCCGTTCCGCATACCAAACAAGCCCTATGTATCTTTATTGTGGTGAGGCTCAGTGGTTGACTTGTAGCCATGGCCTCTATTTAATATTTTCTTCCATTTTGAATAAAATCATCAGAAGTTTCAGAATTGTTAGCTTCTGTTTCTTCAACTTGATTTCAACATTCATTTACAGAATAAAAATTGAGACTCTACCTGCTTTATGCAATATGTCAGTGCAAGAACAGCCCAAGACATCATTCCAAATCGGCAGTTTGTAAAAGTTTTGATGTCAAAATTTTTTCCAATTCGTGGATAGAGCTCCATGCCCTGCAAAAAATGACAAGACATTTACAATTCCATAATTCACATGATAACATGTATTGATGTGACACTAAACTCCATATTTCTTCAGCCATTAATTACATAAAACATGTCCTAAGACAAACAGAGTGTAAATTCTCAATAATGGGAAACAAGAAAAGATGCTATGTCTTTTCAAGTGGTAGAAATCGAAATTACAACCAGAAAACCTAAAGAACTACAAATGGAGTTTCAAAGTCCACGTGTAGGCATATACACTGTGAATGCAACTTGAGTGAACCTTAAAAAGGAAAGCTATTACGAATTTTTAAATCTTTTTAATACACTTTAACGTCTTCTTGGTTCAGAATAAACAAGTTCTATATTTTAAAGATCAGATTTATTGCATACATGATCCACTGATGGCATGACATCAACAAGTGACATGGAAACAACTGGGACATTTATCATATTACTTTTTTATATTTTGTGCTAATTCACTTTCTCTTTCCACAATCCTTTCAGATTTTCGTTACAAATGATTAGATACTCAATAAGTGAAATCGTTGAAATTGTTCTCAGAGAAAAAAAAATGCAATAAATTAGAAATATAATTACCCAGTAAAAATCGATAATTATGTTCCCAGATGAGCCAGAATCAGTAGAAGATGGTGCCAAATGGCCCTAGGGAATATAACAATTGAGTCAGAAATTTTAATGTAAGTAGAAGACAAATGACAAGTAACTTCTGCAATGTTAAAAGTCTCACTTTTAAGTACAAGAAAATACAGAAGACAAAGCTCCCAAAAATGAGTGCTGAATATATCTCTCCCAAGTGATTGTAAACAATGGTCGGGTTGAATATTCCAAACCTGCAAATGCATGTAAAATTATTGTGCCTTTTGATTGCTGGCCAAAAAAGGTTAACATCCTGCTTCCCAGAAAAAGCTTGTAACAAGGAAAGTTGAATTCAATTACTCTGTAATTTCAGCTCAATTGCTTACAACATTAACGTACAACAGCACAGAAACCTACCCCTCATCAAGTATTGGAAATTAAACAGGATTATCAATGTAGGGCTAGCAATGATTTTTCTTTTTTCAACCTATACATCCATCAGACATATATTGTAACAGCAGATTTCTTTGAAACCTTTTAGTTTATTTACTAGTTTCATTATAAATTTAAAAACCCAAGATGAAATGAAATATCTTAATGGTGAAACAATATCTCCATTAAGTTTCCCCTCTCAACAGACCACCAGAAAACCAAAAGATATTAGTTCAGTACCAAAAAAGCCCTAGTGGCTAAAAGTTAGAAAACGTGACAGAATGAAAGAAAGAAACACTAGAAAGTACATGAAAGTTAATAACAAATCAAGTCTCTGCTTAAACACTGCATTAATCATAAAAGACATAGGAGGACAAATGTAAGAAAGAACAGTCACATTGTGCCAGTATTATATGCTCTTAGATAGAAAGCTTCTTGAAAAAGGTAAATGAGTGACTCATTGAATTCTAAATTAATGATCCTGCGTCTCAAGTGAGAGCAATTCTATTATTTGGAGACTATGGATAGTGCCCACTTGATAAAGGGGATAATGATTCTTGCAAGAAACAGAAGACCAAGATGTAAAGCATTGTTGGCAAGTTAAAACACAAAGACATAATATGATATGATATATATATATATATATATATATAACTCACCACCAGAGGCCAAGATAAGTAATCAATGTCACTAAATATGCTGCCATACCATTTGCCTGTAGAAAGTAAGCAAAAAATGTTTCAGACTTACAGGCATGTAGAGAATATCAGTAAATAGCATATTAGCCAAATAAAAATAAAAAGTAGCAGAAGGCCAGAAATTTCATGGTATTAAAAAAATAACAATATTTTGTATGTCTCAGCAGCTATACATAAAAGCTAAAACAGAAACCAGGGATATTGCTGATAGTCAGAGTATAAACAACCTTGTATACAGGTCGGTTGCCAGCAGGAGATATGGGGCCCTCAACCCTTTTACCAGGTAGAAGAAGTTGAAGTGCCGCTTCAAATGCAGCATACACACCAATTATTTTCCAAGCCGTAGCAGTGGGTCTAGGCCATATGTTAAGAAAACCTTGCAGCCCATTCTGTTTCAAGTAATCCCAAGTCTGTGAAATAGACCCATCCGCTTGTGTCATTGTATACCATCTGCATTAAGTAGTAATTGTAAATTACAAATCTATCCATTAAAATCAGTATTGAGTAAATTTTGATCCGAATGATTTGGTCCCACAAGCCAGTGAATAAATCAGACCCATTAGATGTTTTGATATAATTAAAATTATTTATAGCATCTGTAATAGAAAACGATTGAGGCTAGTCCACACTGTTTTTGCAAGCAATCAATGAAGCTGTTCGTTCTGCTTACAACACTAATTCAACTGAAGAGGTTGATAAAGTTTCCAAACCAAGTCAATAGCCTCTGTTACGGGAGTATCTAGTGAAGTTGATGAAAAACAAAGGAAAATATCTGAAAACGGCGTGCTTCAAAAACCGTGGATTCATTAATCTCTTATCTTCTATTTAGCTCTGTGCATTTGCTCGTGAATCGAACAGAAGATTGTGAAAATCGTAGAGTTTCGATCACCTATTCAATGTTTTGAAAAAATAAAAAAGAAAGAAAGAAAAAGAATGCTGGTTTGGAAGATTGAGGATCCTAATGTTAACTCTGTCTGAGTTCAGATTTAAGGACAGAGAAAAGAAATCACAGTCATTAGCATGCTACCATGAAAATTGGTGTATAGGAATCATTTCTAACATACATCAAATCCAGGGGAGCTTAAACATAGAACACATGAAGAAAGAAGGAAACAAAATATCAATAATCGTTGTAAAGAAAGAGAAAAAGCGTAAATGGAAAGGAAGCTCACAGGAGAATGACGAATGGAGGACAAAGTGTGAGAAGAGATAACATGGAAACATAGGTGACGAGCGCTGAGTGTACGGTCTTGGACTTCCCCATTGTAATGTTGCAACCACTGCACACTCGGAGCTCTCCCCCTGGCCTCCTTCTCAGTTCTGATTTGATGTCACTCGGGGACGACCTGGGGAAGACCATATATGTGATCATACCTACGCACACTGAATTTTCAACTACATCCCTCCTATTTCCTAATAATTACCATCTCACCCCTTCCTTCCTACCATCAGATACTTCACCTCCCCGCCCAATAAAAATTAAAAGCATAAAATTCTATTTTCATCTTTCACACATATAAAAATTTTTAATTTGGCCTTTCAAAAAAATATTTTTTTTAATTTAATATCTCATACATAAGATATTTTTAATTTAATATTTTATAAATAAATATTTTTTAATTTTATTATTCAAAAATATAAATAAAATTAATAGATAGGATAACTGTAATTTCTTTTAGGTTATAAATAATATTTTTTATTAATTTTATTACAATAAATTGATAGAAATATATTATTAATAACACTTTATTTGTAAAAAAATTAAATTATAAAACCCTCATTTGTGATAACAAAAATTGAAGAGCAATTTTATGAGAAATAAAATTAAAAAATACTTTATTTGTAACAAATCAAATTAATAAATCAATTATATAATGAAAAATATCCTATCTATGAAAACAATAGAGTTTTAGTCTAAATTAAAATAAAAAGATAAAAATATATTTTTATTATTAAGTTTTACTTAGCTTTCATTGTTTTAGAAATTTTACATTAGTTTAAAATAATTTTAAATTTTCAAAAATAGTACAATATCGTTTTTTTTTAACCTCTTTTATTTTACTAACAAAAGGTCTAACCCAAATATATATTACAATGTTTTATTTCTTTTAATCATTTTAACATCCAAAAATTTATACTTTTATTCTTGAAAAAGAGGGGGAAATTTCCTTAAATTTATGTGATTAAATTCAATTCACTCAAATTCCATCATCGATTAAAAATGAAAATTGCATGAATTCAAGGACAAGTAAATTAACTTTAGAGAGAAGAATAATATTGAACTATTTTTAAATTTTTAAAAGTTATATTAAACCAAAATAAATTTTAAATATTAAAAAATATGAGTTTAATGTTAGATAAGTAAAAAAAAATTTGATTGTAAAAATTTTATATATAATATTATATAATATAATATACACCACAACAACCTAAATAACTTGTTGCCAGTTGACTCAGGCACATACCTTGAATTTGAAATAGCCAATCTTTCAATATTAACATATAATAACCAATCTAATTTTAATATTGCATTTAAAATTTATTAAAAAAGGACAAATAATTTCGTTTAGGCCATCGTTTTTATAGATAATATCAACCTGGACAAGATATTACAGCGGACTTTTTGAGCTTTTTGTTGTTGCTGCTGCTAATAATAATAATAATAACAATAATGTGCCAAATATTTGAATCTAAAAAGTATTGAAACTATATACTATCATTTTAAACAAACTTTCAAGTTTTCTATTTTTCATGGATTTTTTTAAAATTATATTTTTAAAAAATTTTTATGATAAAACATATTTTTTTATTTATATAAGATTATAACATATCTTATTTGATTTATTTAATACAAATTTAGTATCATTCTAAGAAGTAAAGTAAAATGACATAACAGTTAATAATCAAAAATGATTTTATAGCAAAGTATTTAAAAAATTATATCATTATTAAAAAAACTAAAAATACTCATTGATCCAAATTGTGGGTTTGTGACATCAACGCGAGGCCTTACTAATTGATGGTGGATTCTCTACAGTCATTAACTGTAAAGGATGTAGTCCAGAATGGCTCTTTCTTTTTTTAGTTTCAGGTCTCAATTATAAGTCTAAAAATTAAAATTAAAATTAAAATTAAAAAGTAAAAAAATATAACTGTAAAAAATAGTATGCTTTAGATAGTTAAAATTTTTAAAGGATAATTTTCTTTCATAATTATAATTTTTGTCTTTAAATTTATAATTTAGAACATAAAACTAAAAAAAAAGGAACTTTTAAAGGTTAATTATGAAGGATAAACCTTGCTCATTGATTACCTTGGCATTATACTTTATGAACGTTGGGTCATTCTCAATATTATTTTCTTAGTTAAATTAGTATGTTACTCCTTTAACTTTATTTAATATTTTAAATTAGTCCTTTAACTTTAACATATTTTAAAATAGCCCCTTAATTTTATTTAACGTCACGAAGTGATCCCTTAACTTTAAAATGTTTTAAACTAGTCTCTTAAATTTGAAATGTTTCAAATTAATTTTTTAATTTTTAAAATTTTATTTTATTTAATATTTCAATTTGATCCTTTAATTTTAAAAGTTAAGGGACTAATTTAAAATATTTTAAAGAATCTTTCAATTAAAAATATTTATTTTAATATGAAATATTTAAAACAAATAATTTAAAAAATATATAAAATTTCTTTTTATAGATAAAATTATTAAAAAATTTATGCAAAAATACTTAAAATTTTTAATAAAATAAAATATTTTAAAAAATAATATTTATTTTGATATGAAATAAAGTTTACTAAAATAAAATACTTCAAAAATAATATTTATTTTGATATGAAATATTTATAAAATTAGTATTAGTGATAGATTTTCATATCAAAATAAATATTATTTTTTACAGTATTTTATTTTATTGAATTTTTTAAGTATTTTTTAGTTTTAAAAATTTTATAATAAGTATTTTTTATTCAAATGATTAAACTGAAAAAGTGTGTTTGTATAATCTTTTCTAGAATTTTATTTGTAAAAAGAATTTTTATATTTTTTCAAATTATTTGCTTTAAATATTTCATATTAAAATAAATATTTTAAATTAAAAAGTTATTTAAAATATTTTAAATTGGTCCCTTAATTTTTAAAATTAAAAGACCAATTTAAAACATTAAATAAAATAAAATTTTAAAAATTAAGGGACTAATTTAAAACATTTTAAAGTTAGGAGACTAATTTAAAATATTAAATAAAGTTAAAGAGCTATTTTAAAATACTTCAAAGTTAAAGAATTAATTTAAAATATTAAATAAAATTAGGGGATCATTTTAAAACATTGCACGGTTAAGAGACCAATTTAAAATATTAAATAAAGTTAAAAGACCAAAATACTAATTTAACCTATTTTCTTTTAATCCCTTAGCATTTAGTGATGTGTACAGTGATTGATATTTTAAACCTAACGAATTGTTGTATAAAGGTTTGTAACTTCATATGAGTCGTTTTTTTTTTGGTTCAATCTCCATATTTGGATTTAAATTATCCATAAGCCACCATTGTGAACATCCCACAGATGGGACAATAGCAATCCTATAGTAAAAAAAGAGTGTTTTATTGTAGCACTGGAAATTATTATTTTAATAAATAAGTGTTTTTAATTTTTTTTAATACTAATGTAATTTTATAAATGTTTTGTTATAAAATTATTTTTGTTTATTATTTGTGATGTCAATTTATTTTATTATTTTGAATGATACTAAATTTATATTTAATGGATCGAATAAGATATATTATTATATTATAAATAAAAAAACAAATGTTTCACATGAAAATTTTTTAAAAAGGGCCTAATTTAAAAGAAAATAAAAATTCCACAGGAAAATTTCACAAGTTTCAAAAAAAATAAAGAAATTGGAGTTTTGGGACATGGAAATATAACATATAAATGCAATACTATTTAAATTCAATCGTCTGACACTATTATTTTTTCTTGCATCGGCCTTAAAATTGGAATAGCTTGCAAAGAAGAGGCATATGATTTTACCTATAAAAACAATAACAACACCCGAAGTTCAATTGTATTTTCGTTTGTCGTTTGTCACATAAATCTCAAGATCATTGTTTAATTGAATGCAATAAAAAGTCAAGAACTTAATGGATGGTTACATAAGCAAGAAGAGCAATAACTGACCCCAACATTTTTTGTGCCGAGCAAATTTCTGAATGTTTAACTTCAATCACAACAACTGGGTTTTAGTGCTAGTCTGATTAAGACAATTACAACGATAATATACGTGATATGCCCATTGAATAGATTTTTTTTTCTTATTTGGTACTTCTCAATTCACGTAAGAGGAGCTATGGGCTTGGGGTCATGATATGTATTGGCTATGCATGTGTTTGTTTGATTAGATTGAATGTTATGCCTGCCTACACGCCCTTTGTTATGTTAAGAATGTGTTTTAATGCGTGTTAGATTGAGAATCACATGATATTGCAACTACCCATAAGTTTGAGAAACTTTACGGTTAGTACTTGGAATATGTTTAGTTTTCTTATTCCATTGTTGAGTACCGACTGGCCAACAACCTTGTTTCAGTGTGTTCTTCTTAGTTCTGTGAGAGGGTGATTGTAGGACTAATCAAGTCAATATCTACCAATAAGTCAATGAGTCAATATCAAAACAGAGAGTTTCGCTTATGAATTTATTGACCTCTCAGACAAGATGACAAAGATATATCAAACACCACAGAGAAAAACCTTCTTAGTTGAATTCATGGTGTAGCTTCGGTGCACGTTGAACATCGATGGGTCTGCAATGTTAGCCTTGGTGTACGGCGGTATTATAAGAAACCATGAGCTTAACATCCAAACAGCCAGAGAGCTGCAGATCATAAATTTACATACACAGAATCAGACTTTCACACCTGTGGATTTAACTAACAATCAGGAGGAACAAGAATAAAACTGCCCATATTCCTCTTAATATCTTCTTGCAGGGTATTCATGAACTCTTCTATCTGCCAAGGCATTGCCTGATCAATTTTCTGCATTCGTTATCTTGTGTTACATCAGATTTAAATTCTAATGCTTCATAGGTCGTAGTTGATGCTGTAAGGGATGACTGTACTATCAGATTTAAACAAATAAATCCATATGATGCAAATAATTTAAAGCGAAGCCTCCATTCTGAGGTGTGTTGGAGAAGTTGTTTCCAAGGGTATTGGCATGATTAGAGTTAAAGGTTGAAGAAACTGGAGGCAAGCCTTAAGTCAAAGTGAGCTGCCCAAGAAAGGAATGAAGAGTAGCTGAGGTTTTTTTTTTTTTTTTTTGGGGGGGGGGGGGGGGGGGGGGGTTATGACCGTTAGGTTATACCTAAAGCTCAAGCAAAAAAGAGGTGAAATTTGGCATAGGCAGAGCAGCTTTGAAAGAGAAGAAATTAATGGCATATTTTTGTATGGGAAGGAAGGTGAGGTTGAAAGAGAGAGTTCATCAATGTTACTGCTTAATAATATGAACCCTAGCTATGAGTCACCAACATCATCACCACCTACACCTCCATCACCCCTTCCCATTAGTTTTGGACCGGGCAATCGCAGGTACTCCTTCTCGGCGTCTTCAACTCCATCGCCTCCCTTCTCACCAGCACCTTCCAGCCATACTTCTGCTGAGCCTGAGAAACTTCCCCTTCTGCAGGAGGACCGACCTAGTCCTAATGTGCCTTCAGTATTTTCATTGGATCGCCAGAAATCTCAAGAATTGGAACCCAAGAGTACATGCCTCCAGGACTTGTGAGCTCTCTTCTCTTCTCTTCTCTTTTGTATTTTTCACATTACTGCTTTTGGCATTATGGGTGAGTCTCATTAATCAAAAGTTAGCAGCAAGATTTTTAACATAAAAAAAAAAAAAAATGTTTTGGTATGGCGTCAAGAACATTTTCTTTAATTGGCGGCAAGTATTGCCGTGAGATTTTACCGGAGGTAATAAATGTTTCATCAGTTTCAGAGAGTATAACAATTAGATAAATTAGATTTATCTGATTCCTTGTTTACAAGACAAGTGCAAATAACCCCTATAGATACTACTACATTTTGAAGTTACTTGACTGGTAGGTTTAGTTTGCTTTATTTCAAAAACAGGCATTCCTTCTTAGACTATCAAAGCATACACCAACTAGTCAAACACGGGATTCAC
>JAIUCV010003633.1:0-22004 GCA_026724425.1 Erythrophleum ivorense
ATTCCAGCCCAGAATCAGTCACCCTACCAGACCCGAGGTACTGTTTCATCGGTTTTCGGGAGTTTTGCTTGATGAACTGATCTGGAAATAATTTTTATCTCTATCTAACATCCACATCTTTCCATAGTGATATCTTTTGCAAGCATTAGATTTTTGTGGAATTAGTTAGACATTTTTGAAATCCATATCAGTAAACTGTGATAGTAGCAGAGCTCCTCCGACCAGTAGATGACTTCGCGTGTCAAACGCATTACATGTGAGATTTTATGAGTTTCATATATTTTTCCCATGAATTAGACAGTCTAAGCTTTCTAGAGTGACCAAGAGAGCATGTTTTCGATTTTTCTGTATTTAGTTATGAATTTCCAAACTTTGCCCAGAAATGAGGCCAAATCTGCCGAAAACGAATTTGCATGTCTCACATCCCTTTTTGCTTTCCATGAGTTTCAAGCATGTTTTTGGGATTGAAATAAGTTGTAATGGTGCAAATAAACATGAGGATGAATAGAATGAGCTCACTCAGTCCATGTGACATAAAAATGCATTTTTACCATGCCATAATGCTAAGAAAGGGTAGCATCTAAGGAAGGGAGATCTCACTTTAGTCTTCCTAGATGTATATGAGCATGTAAGGCATGATGAGTATGAGCTAGAAATGAAGGTGTTACAAGTAGCTACCATAGGATGGAAGTTTTACCTTGTTTCCATGGCTTTTCTTGCTTGTTTCTCACTTTCCTTGGCCTCCTCTCTTCAAATCCGAATTTTCCCCTCTGTTCTTCCTTCAAAACAGATCCATATACTTCAATAAAACCATAGAAAAGAAAGGGAAATGGAGGAGAAGAGGTTTGCTAAAGAGAAATCATGAAAAAACCAAGAAATTCCATACCTTTCTTGCCTTTTTCTTCCTCCTTTTCTTCCTCTCTTGGTGAGCCTCAAGGAGCTGCTATTTTTTTGTAATTTGGGCAGAGGAATTCGTGTTTAAGAAGGTGGGAGAAAAAGGGAGAAGTGTGTTGGAGCATCTAGAAACACACTTTTTCAGAAATTTTAATTTCGTCTTTCCGTAATGGTAATTTTGTTTCAACTTTGTTTTAGCTCCTTTTTTAGAACCATCTTTTCTATTATAAAATTTAGGTTCCCAATTTAATAAAATATCTTTGGAATCACTCAATTTAGAGCTAAAACCTTATTGAACAAATTCACTAAAGTTCAGGCTCACTGACATCGGAAAACGTACACCAGAGGGGTTTTACCAGTCCCAGGGCTTCCCATGGTTTTTATGCTCTTTAAGAACTCAAATTTTCCATTTAAAAAGCCCTCTTATGTGTTTTTCCAAAAGTTGCACTTATTTATAGAAATGCCATTATGTTTCGTCAGTTTTTGTCACAAATTGTCTCACCGTCTTAGCTTTGTTTTTCTTTCTGTCTAAGCCTGGGGCTCTCATTTTTAGGAGTCTAAAATGCTTCCCAAATTTTTTGGGACCTTAACTAAGTCATTTTGGGGGACTTGCTTTTGTATCCGGTGAATTTTGTGGAGAAACCGTATATTATGTTTCTTGTATTTTCTCTCATTTTCGGAGAACCGAATATTACATTTGGTGCCTTAAGATCTTATAATTTTGGCCACCATAGAAAGAAAACAGAAATGATATTTTCTTGTAAGTTTATGAGGTTTAGAAGGTTGTAGAACATGAATTTCACACTAAAGTGGCTTGATTCTAACTTAAATCATCAAAAAAACACCAAGGAAGAACACATAAATGGGGATCTTTGACCTAATGTGTAAGGGGCTAGAATTCATGTTCTTTCAATCACCATTTGATGTATTTAGATGTTTTAATATGCAAGGATTAGAAATCTAGGCTTGGATTTGATTGAATCCACAAAAACTTCAAGTTAGGGTTCTATGAGTACCCATTTGACCTAGGCAAGGTTGATGGGTCTAAAAAGATGTTTAATTGATTATGATAATTTTGATTGTCTTAGAATGATATAATCACACCAATGGAACCATTAGTTTGAATTTAGGAGCCACATTTTGAAAGTTGAATCTCTAGGGTTCAAGAAAGGGCATTGAAGGGCAATGTGATTCTAAGCAACTTTAAGCATACTTATTATGGCTCAAATGAATCTTGTTAGAGTTATATAGATTATATATGATGAGAATGAGAAACTTAGAAGTTAAATTTAGTAGGATGCACAATGAGGCCTAAATTGGCATAATGCATTATGAGTGAGGCCATAACGAAAAACAGTAAGTAAAATGGTCATTTTGAATTATAAGGCAAATTCTAAGCAATGAACTAGTTTACTAAGTTAATTGGTTTAAAGGAATTTTACTCATAACAAGAAATTCCTTAGAACTTGCAAATTAGTATGTTGAGTTGCTTAAATCAAAATCATTTGAGCAAAAAAAATTGTAAGTCTACATTTGAGGGTTATAGATATTGAGTTTTGAGCTAAAAGTTAGCATAATTAAAGGATATAGAGAAGTTTAATTTAGGCCAAAGATGGTAATTTTTGAAACTTTATAAATATTTATAAATTTTTAAAATTGGCTCAGAAAAGCTGTCAAAACTAAAATTTTGCCCTGTTTCAAATATGATCTTTGAAGTATTTTAGGGATCAAATAAAATCTTTTAGTTCTAAAATTTTGATAGTAAAAAATGCATGTAAAGAGCTTTTTAACAAGTCCAAGTTTGCAAAATTTAGAGTCCTTAGCTCAAGTTATAAATTTTTAAAGTTTAGGACTAATTAAGACAAAATAAGCTTTCATGATGCCAAGTAAAAGAATGAGATCGTAAAGAGTGCTAAAAAAGGCTTTAAGTCAAGCACTTTATATTGAAGATTTAAGATTAAATAGACCAAAGTTAATAATTCTCTTGCCTAATTTGATATTTTAGGCCAAGCTAAAGGGACCACTCCATATGGAAGTAATGAGACTGAATAAGAGCTAGTAAGATGTTCAAGTTTAAGTAAGTGGTTTTGGCACTAGGTTAAGCATATTCCAAGTAACTTACTCTGCTTTACTTTACATGCATGATGATGGTGTGGCATGAATTGTATTGCTATGTATTGGTTACTTTGATAACATGTTTTATGATAATTGTATAGTTTTCAAGTTAGGTACTACATGTTGAGCTCATGGCTTGTGGATAAAAACTAAGGGGCATGGGATTGAACATAATAGTTCACCCATAAGCCCAAAGGAAAAGCCTAGGCTGAGCTGGATGTCATGGTTATAATGAAAAGTTATAATATGTATACCAATTTACATATTCAATATGTGTAACCTTGTTTACTTACATTTTCATTGCCTATAAAACCATATGTGTGTAATTGGTTGGAATTGACTATTTCTACTGAGATTCTCCTAAATCTCACCGTTCTATCCATGTTTCTCACCAACTAGTGCCAGGTGAAAGTACAAGGAAATGAAAAAGAAAGAGCCAATACAAAATAAGTGTAATATCCTATAAATTGAAAATTCAAAATAATTCTTAAAAGGTGGAACAAATTAATTAAGTGGGGTCACAGACCTAAAGAAGGGTAGTACGAATTAAGAAAAATTGAAATTTGAATTGTGTGGTTAATGAGAGAGGAACCCAAAGTAAAATGAATTAAGGCAAAGTAAATCTAGAATGCTAAATAAAACATTTAGAAATGTGGTGGGAAACCAAGGATGGCCTAAAATCGGAGCCAAAACGGCTAAATAGAATAAACTGATATAGCAGTAGCAAAATCGTAATTTTACATAATGTTTGAGAAACTTAAGGGAGGAGGTTTTAAGTGGTAAAGTTGAGATCATTAGGGTTCTCAAAACCCTAGAAAACTATAAGAACCATCAACATAGTTAAAATCCTTATGGTATACAATTTAAGTCATCAGTTAACTTAAACTTTGCTCGAATCAGTTTAGATTGTTCTAAATCCCATAGATTTAAAACAAAATGTTTAGATCTAGATTTTATGATGGAAAAGGTAGTTCTAAAAAAGGATTCATAATGAGCTCAAAAGGAGGAATGAAATTGGAGGGATATAATGGGAATTTTTGCAATTATTTTAAAACATCCCTTTTCCTTTTATATATATCCAGCCACATCCCCCCAACCCCATAAGCAACCTTCAACATCTCTGAACTATCTTTCAAATTTGCTTAAAAAGAAGGGAGAAGGAAGGGAAAGAAAGGCCAAGAAAGGTACAGAAACTTGCATAATTTCATGTTCTTTTAGTTAGAAACCATGCTCTCTTCTTCTTGCTCTTTCTAAAGGTGGTCTTGGCTTCTTGAAAAGATGAGTTTGATGGCTGACCTCACTTAAAGGAAAGAAGAAGTTTGAAATAACCAATTGCATTACGAAAATCCTCATTAGACAAGGTTTTAAACAAGGTATGGCACCATGTTAAAAACTTACTTTTCCTTGTTGTTCTTACTCTTCTTTAATTTGGCCTAACCAAGGATAGCCTAGAGGGAGTTTGATTTTGGCTTTAACTTGATGAGAAATGGGTTTTGATGCATGGAGATTAATATAGAACTAAAAGAAACAAATAGAAAGCCATAGGTTGTAAGAATTGGAACCTAGGGTTTTGATTACACCTTATGGAGTATGAAGCCTTAAAATGATATTTCACACCATGTAAGAGTATAATTCAATTAAGAAGAGGCTAATGAAGCTTTATAGGTGTCAATTCCCTAAGAGAAATGAGCAAAACACCATGGAGGCCATTCTTGAAGCTAGTCTCAGCCAAGACCCATTTGTGGTACTTAAGGAGAGTTTCTTTGATTCTAAGATTATAAATAGTCTAGATATGAATTATAAACACCAAAGGAACTAATGTTTGAATTTAGAAGCCTTATTTTGAAAGGTTAAAATTTATGGTTCTATTATACATAAGAAGTAACTTGGTGTTAGGTCATTTGAATTGAATTTATGATGGCTCCAATGAGTTTTAATGGAGTCATATAACACATATTGGATGAGATCTTAGAGTCAAGATATTGGTTTACAAAGGTTGCTTCATTATGCCACTTAATTGAACTATATGGGAGCCTAAAGTTCTAATTAAGTTGTAAAAGGCTTGAATAAGTTCAAGAATGGTTCCGTTGATATTTTTGTGCTTTATTTGGTATGTCTAGGCCAAGGAAGTAAAATTTCCCTCAAGTATAGGCGTGAGGCTGAGAGGATTAAGCCAAAAACCAAAGGGAAACTAAATTGAATTCTTACATAAAGCTAGCTCTTCATTTATTCTTGCATATGTATGGTGGTTGCTTGATTGGGCTTGGATTACTTGTATGTCTTACTTGCTAATTATGTATGTTATTGATTGATTGATGATCATATATAATTGCATGATATTTGATTGCATTTGGAATTAATTTGACTCTTGAATGGGTGAGGTTATGACAAAACTCCCTAAATTGGGTGAGATGAGGCCAAAAGTCTCAAATATAAGTGAAGTTAAGTCAAAAGTCCCTAAAAGAAGGTGAGACTAAATCAAAAGTCCCTAATTATGGGGTGAGGCTAGACCAAAAGTCCCTAAAGCTTGTTCTTGCCTTTGATGGAGCTATGTGATTCTTATTGCATGATTATGAGCGATACTTAATGGTGTGATATGTATACTTGCTTTCTTTGACCTTGAATATGCCATATATATTGCTTGAATGATGAATAGGCTATTGGGATTCTTTGAATCTCATTCTTCTCCATATTTTCCCTAACCATGTTTAGGTAATCCTCAATGAAGTAAAGATAGTGAGCAATGACATTAGTTTAAGTTCTTATGTATGTTCTTGCCCACACATTGATGTATATGTACTTTATGAGATGTAACCTTTCCCACACATCCCAAAATATGAGATTATGATGTATGACCCATTTTTGGATGTTAATATGTGATATTGTGAATTTTGACCATATGAGTTCTTGAATTTGCATATGTATAATAGCAAGTGAGAGTGTGATTTTGAGTTTCATGACTTTTTGGAACATGCTAGACCAGCCATATTTGTTGTATTTATAATTTTAAAACTTGCCCAAATTGTGACATAGCATGATTTGGCTTAAAATGAACAATTTGGGACCAAATTTAACACTTTTTTAGCCTCAAAATGTCCCTGACCTAAAATCTAACCAAATGGACCAATTTTGAGCTAAACTTTGGCAAGCATTTAGAGCTCATCTAGAGCTTTCTACATAGCTAAAGAATATAATTTTTTGAGTTTTGTAGAATTTATTATGAATTTTTAAAATTGGCTAAATTATGTAGGTTTTGTTGGTTTACTGTTCACTTGGTCTAGCCACTATTTTTGTGGATTTTGACATATCAAATGAGTTTATTTTGACCTAAAATTTTTACAATAGATAGTTATTCATTATAAGTTTTTTGTAGCCACTAAGTTTACACAAATCGGAGTTATGTGACTCAAGTTATGATTTTTCAAAATTTGATGCATATTATGTGTCAAAGTTGTGAAATTATGTGTATGAAGCAAGACCCAAAATTTGAGCTTCTTCTTATGATATTCTACCCTGACAAATTTGTTTCACATAATTTGAGAATTTCTATGATAAAAATATTTATTTGTGCATAATTAGAGTAACTAAGGCTTTAATAATGGTAAATTTCATTGCCAAAAGTGTCAACATGAAAAATTGTTGTTATTAAAGGAATATGGTATGAAATATTTGTACATTCCTTGATGGCATGACATTTGTTGACATCAGGGCAATGGCTCAGGTAATCTAACTTGTGTATAGGTCTTGGAATGTGTGAATTAAGATGTGCTCAAATTACCTTATACGTGTGATATGTGACATGATTGTCAAGAATGTTTTGAATTCTTAATTGTGCTATGATACTGTGTATTATGTTAAGGTTGTGGTTTGTTTGTGAATTTGATGATCACTAGATAAGGCAGACTTGCTAGGATAGAATTTGAAAGTCTCACCTTGTTGTGGACTGCTTGGGGTAATAATAGGCTGTGATAGGATAGTAAAAATGGTTTGTGAGTAGCAATAGAAAATGGTATTATAGTTGTGGAATGTCCTAGAAAAAGAAAGATAATGATAGAATAAATGCCCTAGAACCACAGTCACTAATTCCTAACAGTTTGTCTGCACCCCTGAAAGAGAAGAATTGATAATAATTAGTATATTGTAACATTATAAAATTGTCTTGGCACTTCTCTTAATTGCAAGAATATGATAATGAGGAGGGAAGTGCAAGAAATTAATAAAGGATTGAAAATTCCTATTAGAGATTAAGGTTGCTCTACTGGGAATTAGAGCATTTAGTGCCTTTTTTGGGGAGGTTGGTAAAGTAATCAAGTAAAGGACTAGATAGAAAGATATCCTTGAATTGAAAAAGGGGTCAAAGTAAAAGGATGATGTGACTATCTCTACTAGTGATTGGAAGAAAGGCAGGGTATGTTGGATAGAAAAGTCCTAAGAGGAAATAAGATCAATATAATAAGGGATAGCCATCCCAGGTGATATATTATAAATGTGAAAAGTCAGGATATATATATATATAGCTGGCATTGACTTTTAGATAATGATGATGCCTCCACTTAGATTTCAGACCCAAGGTGGAATGGTTGCTCTCACTAATTAGAAGGTTAGTATGTCTCTTAATTTGATCAAAGATGTAAGGGCAAGAGGCCAGTGTGTCTCTTAGTTTGTATGATTAAGAGTTAATGATTTTCCTCAGATTATTGTGATTGATTTGGAATTATCCTATGATTGTTATATGAAAAAATGGGTCTAGATATTGATACTTTGCTTTTATGATCTATTTGTATCTATTCTATTAGAGGCCCTGTGAGTACTTTCAACATTTATGTGAATGTCATCATGTAATTTGACCATTGTTTCTCTACTATTGATTTGAGTTGCATGCCCTGTCATGATATTGATTGATTATTGGCCTGTATTGGATGGTTGTTATAATGTTATGTTTGAATGTGAACATAAGAATCATTACCTTAACTGAATGTGGAACCATACATAGTGCTGGAGCTAAATTATCCTTCTTGTCTACTGCCTAGGTTGAAAGATATTTAGAGCATGGATGTAAAAGGCTTTCTAATTTTCTTTCTATATGAGCAGAAGTAGGACAGAGGGATAGAGGAGATCCCTATAATGAAGAAATTCTCAGAGGTTTTTTCTAAAGATTTTAATTGTAGTGACCTACCTCTTGAGAGAAAGATAGAGCTCCTTAATGATATTATGCCTGGAGCTAGACTAATGTCTAAAGCTCCTTATAAAATGGCTCCCATTGAGCTAGCAAAACTAAAAAGCAAATTGAGAAAACTATTAGAGAAAGGGATTCAAATACTCTAGTGTGTCACTTGGGGAAATGGTAGCCTAAGATTGTGTATAAATTATAGAAATTTAGAAAGGTTATCATTAAAAAATATGTATGCTCTCTGTAACGAATGTAATTTTGTAAAATGATGAAATGAGTCGTATAAAAGCAAGTCCTCTAAAATGAGCTAGATAATATCCCAAAAAATTTGGGTAGAGTCTTAGGCACCTAAAAATAATAATTCTAGGCTTAGACGGAAAGAAAAATAGAACTAGGACGGTGAAACAATTTGTGACAAAAGTTAACAAAATGTAATGGCATTTTCATAAATTAGTGTAACTTTTAGAAAAACACATAGGAGGGATTTTTAAATGGGAAATTTGAGTTTGTCAAGGTACTCAGAGGCCCTAAAAACCATGGAAGCCTCAAGACTGGTAAAGCCCCTTCGGTGTACATTTTTTCAACAACGGTGAGCCTAAACTTTGACAAATTCGTTCAGAAAGCTTTTAGCTCCAATTTGAGTGATTCCAAAGGCATTTTATTAAATTGGGAATCTAAATTTTATAATAGAAAAGATGATTTCCAAAACGTAGTTAAAACGAAGCCAAAACGAAATTCCTATTATGGAAGGACGAAATTGAAATTTTTGAAAAAGTAGGTTTCTAGAAGCTCCCATACACTTCTTCTTTCTTCTCCTACCTTCTTTAAGCACGACTTCCTCTACCCAAATTATAGTAAAGCAGCAGCTCCTTGAGGCACACCAAGAGAGGAGAAAAGGGAGAAGAAAAAGGCAAGAAAGGTAATGAAACTTGGATAATTTCTTGTTTTTCCTTTTTTTAACTTTGCTCCTCTCTTTCTAGGCTTTCTTTCCATAGTTTATTTGAGCTATTTGGCTCTGTTTTAATCCAAAATATTGAAGGGGGAGTTCAAAATTTTTGAAGGGAAGCAAACCAAGGAGAAAGACTCTTGAAACTAAATTGAAATCCAAGGTAATTCATGCTTTGAATTGCTTCTTCCTTTGCTTCCCCTTACCTTGAGTTTCGGCCCTAAATAGAACCATATGAGGGGGAGATTTTTTGTTCAAAAACAAGAGAGGAACAAGGGTTTTAGGCCATAGGGAGATGGAATATGGCAAGAAATCTTAATAAAAACATATGGAAAACAAGATAGCAAAGTGTAGGCTTCTTTAAGGTTTTGTAAAATTAATTTTGTGTGAATGTTTACTTGGTTGTTTGAATGTTTCCTTGAGCTCCTAAGACCATTAGAAACCTTCCCAAGTGGCCTCCCATCAAGAAAAAATCAAGAACCTTGTGAACTCCTCCTTGGTACATATCTCAACCTAAGCTAGCATAAGTAGTTAGGGAGTGTTTTAATTTGTTCTAGCCTTGGTTTGAGACTTTATATGATGTTAAAAGATGGGAAAAAACCATTGGAAAAAAATTTAGGAGCCATGGAATGAAAGATAGAGCAATGATGTCTATAATGGTGCCTTATGAAGAAACTTGGGTTTCCAATTGTGCAAGTGAATGTGTGAGGGTTCTAAAGACTTTAAATGAGTCCAAGAAATCTAGAAATAACAAGAGAATGGAGCCTAGAACTTGAAATATAAGAGTTGCTTCAATAGGCCAATTATGGAACCATCATGCCACTTATGGAACTAAATGTGTGTTCAAGAGTATCTTTTGTAACATCCGGTTCTCTAAAAACGAGAGAAAATATGAGAAACATAATGTACGATTTCTCCATAAATAAATGAAATTCACTGGATACAAAAGGAAGTCCCCCAAGATGATGTAGTTAAGATCCCAAAAAATTTGGAAAGTATTCTAGACTTCTAAAAATGATAATCCCAGGCTCAGACGGAAAGAAAAACGGAGTTAAAATGAAGAAACAATTTCTTACAAAAAGCTTACGAAACGTAATGGCATTTTTATAATTTTGAGCAAATTTGGAATTCACACAGGAAAGCTTTTTAAATGAAAGTTTTGAGTTCCCTAGGGTTCTCAGAGGCTCTAAAAACTATGGGAAGCCCCGGGACAGCTAAAACTCCTTCGGTGGACGTTTTCCAATATCGGTATACCCAAACTTTGACAGATTTGTTTGGGAAGGTTTTAGCTCTCATTTGAGTGATTCCAAAGATATTTTACTAAATTGGGAACCTAAATTTCATAATGGAAAAGACAATTCTCAAAAAGGAGCTAAACGAAGGAGAAACAAAAATGCCAAAAATGAAGGGCAAAATGGGAATTTTTGAAAAGTGTAACTTACTCCCACCTATATATATGATGCACCCTTCTTCTCCCTTCATTATGCATGACTATGTTCTATCCAAAATCAGAGGGAAACCCTAGGGGATGAGGTGCACAAGAGGAGGAAGAAAAAGAGAGAAATTCAAGGTAGAAAGGTATGGATTTTTATGGTTTTTCATGCTCTTTCTCTTCTAAACCTCTTCTCCTTGATTCTTTTTTATTTCCTATGATTATAATGAAGTATATGGATCTATTTTAGAGGAGAAATTGAGGGAAAATTTCGGATTTGAAGAAAGGAGCTCAAAGAACACAAGATTCAAGTGAGAAAAAGCAAGAAAACAAGGTAATTTCTCTTCTATGGTTGTCATCTTTAGTTCCCTCCTCCTCCATTTCGCCTAACATGAGAAAACCCTAAGAGGACTTGATTTTTAGGTAGAATTAATGGTGAATCTAAGGAAAAAGGGTGTGGAGATTAAGAATATGCAAAGAGAATTAACAAAAAATTATTAGATTTCAAGATGCAAGTTGTAGGGTTTCAATTGCACCTTGTAAAATATGATTTTGTATGATGATTCATAGGCCTAAATAAGAGTTTAAATGAGCTCCTAAGATCCCTAAAAGGCTCCCCATATGCTTCTTCCCTTGAGAAAACAAAGCAAACTCCAAGGAGCTCCATTTCCTCCATAGCCTTGCCCAAGCAAGGATTGCATAGCTAGGGAGAGTTTTAAAATTTTCAAGGCCCATTCTTGAGTCATATATGATGAATGAAAATGAGGGGAGGTCTTGGAAAAAATTTAGAACTCATAGAAAGTGAGTTAGTGCTTTAGGTTCTATATTATGACCTAAAGAAGCAACATATAGTTAGGCTCTTAGTTTTAATTGTGTGATGACTCCAAGAGGCTTAAAAGGAGTCAAGAATCATATTTGAAAGGAAAGAATGGAGCCTAGATTTTATTTGAGGGGTGTTGCTTCATTAGGTGCATTTATGGACCATAATGAGGTTATAAGCCCACTTAGTGTCTAAACAAATTATATGGCCTTAGAATTGAGTTCATAAACCTAATTGGTTTCCATAAATTATGTCTAGGCCAAGAGAAAGCATCTCCACAAGTTTGTGTGTATGTGGCCAAAAGAGGAAGCCTTGATTCAAGAAGAAAAGTGTGTGATTTTGTACAAGGTAGCTCTCTCCACCTTCTCTCATGCATGGATGTATGCTTAGCTTGTCTTAGAATGTGTGTATGTGTATTTTCAAGTCATGAAAAATATGATAGCTTGATTTCATATGCCATGATTTTATGATGACATATTATGTTTCATATGATGTTTTGATGTGTGCTTGGGGTTCGCTTGAGTGCTGTGAGGCCAAGAACCCTTAGTCATGGTGAGGATGAGCCAAGAAGCCTTAAGATTAGTTAAGACAAAGCAAAGTGGGCCTCCCAAGAGTATGGTTGAGTCCAAGAATGCATTAAAGAATGAGTGAGGCAAGTCCAATATCCATGAGAAATTAGGTGAGGCCAATCCACTTGCTTGGCAAGCCTTTGTATGCTATGTATAAACTTTCTTAAATGATGAAAATATTTCTTGAGTGCTTGAACATGTCTACATGACCATACATGCATTTATGAGACTTGTTTGCATCCATTATGTATGATTGAATGGGAGATGAGCTATTGGGATTCTTTGAATCTCATCCCCTCCTCTCCAATGATCTAATATGCTAGGTGGACCAAGTAGACAAGGTAATGGAAGCCAACCACCTTGAAGAAAAGAGTTTGACAACCAAATGCATAGTTTTTGGTCCTTTAAGGCCATACTTGTGTCAAATGTTGTAATCCAATAATGTATATGGTCTATGACCTCTTAGACATGTGTAATTATGATATTATGCCATGTATGAATGAGAAAATGTTATGTAGCCACTAGAACATGAATTGAGTATATAATGGCAAATTAGTTTCATGAATGATTTGATGGAATTATGTATATGTGTGGATGAAATGGCCAAAATGAGATGCATGAGGTTTGGGACCATTTGGGTAGCTCATACAAGTCTTAATTATACTTTTAGACTTGCCCAAAAGGTGCCAACACCTAAGGAAAGTCATTTGGTCACTTTGGTACCCCATATGGAGCCAAAATTGACTATAATAGAACCCTATGTCACTTTTTAGCCAAACTAGCTCTTCTTGATCTGAGATTTGGTATGCAATTGGGCCTTGTTGAGAAATTTTTGGGAAGCTAAAGAGCATAATTTTTGGAGATCTACACAATATTTAATGAATTTTCAAAGTTGGCAAATTTTCTGGTTTTGGTCTGCTGCACTATTCATTTAGTTCGAAAATAAAATCTGTCACACAAGACTCAAATAATGTCCAATTGTCACAAAATTTTATACAAAGAAACTAGACATTCAAGTGACTTGTGGCACTGGAAGCACCTCATTTGGAGTCTAGAGAGGAAGACTATAAATTTTTAAAAATTCTGTCCAGTATCAAGAGTCTTACCCGATTTCAACTACTGTTCCATTGAATTCTGAGGTCTGGGCTGCCTAAATTGTCTGGAGTTATTTTTTTCCTCTAGCTAACATCCACAACTTTTTATATTGGTATCATTTTCATGGATTATATTTTTTTGGAATTAATTGGACATTTTCAAAATTTGCTGCAGAAATCTATGACAGTATCAGTGGCAGTTTGACCTTTAAACCTTTTCGAATGTCAAACGTCCTTTGTGATGAATGTTATGGCCTGGACATATTTTAGTATGAAGTAGACATTCGTAAATTTTTAGAATGGCCAAGAATGCATGATTTCAATTTTTTTTTGAATTAGTTATGATTTTTCCAAACTAGCTACAAAAAATAGGCAAAATCTGGTCGAGAATATATGTGAACATATCATGCTTCCCTTCGTGATTCTTGAGATGTAGGCCATATTTTATGATTCAAATGATTTGTATTCATGAAATTAAATATGAGGATGTATGGTATGAGTTCACACGGTCCACGTGACACCGAATGGAATTTTTAAATATGACGCAACGCAAAGAAATTCATTATTTTTATTCCCTTTTTCATACACCTTCATGGAATTTAATGATGTGAAGCATGAGTATCATGGAATAATCTAGAAATTATGGTGTTACATCTTTAGTATCTTGGCTTACTTCAAGTGTGCGATTATATGTTGTTTATGATGTTTAGGCCAAGAGAACACCAACCCACCTAGGTGCACTTGTGAGGCCGAAAAGAGGGAGGAATAAGACAAAGAAGGCTTACAAAATTGAAGGTAGCTCTCCACCTTATTCTCTTGCATTCTTGTGTGCATATGTATGTCTTTATGTGCTTGTGTATGCTCTTGTGATTTGAGAACACGCCACTTGATGTCTTGAGGTTGCATTGGTATCAATGTGTTGTCTTGAATGCCATTGATTGTGAGAATGGCTCCCAAGGGTGAGGTGATGCCAAAAATTCCTTAATGTGGGTGAGGAGGTGCCAAAAGTCTTAAGGCATGGGTGAGACTAGGCTAAAAGTCTCTTGGATGGATGAGACCAAGTCAAAAGTCCCTAGCTAAGGGTGAGGCATATCCAAAAGTCCTAGAAATGGGGTGAGGCAAAACCAAAAGTCCCTAAAGCTCCTTGATGGCTTGATTGTAAAAATGTGGCATGAGAATCTTAGAAATGAACATTTATGATCTTGGTAACTTGTTTACTTGTGCACTTGATATATGTATGCCTTGAACGTGTGTGTGAATGGGTGTGTAAGCTATTGAGATTCTTGGAATCTCATTCCCCTTTCCCTCTCACTCTTAAATTGTCTAGGTGGTGCTCAAAGGCAAGGAAATGCAAGCCAAGAACAATGGAAAGCCTTACTTTACCTATTATGTAGTCTAAATTGTAGTTAAATGTCAAAGTGGCTTTGTACATATTATTTTTATGTTGTAAGACCTTTAGCAAATGTAATATAATGTATAAATACTATATATACTCTATGTAGCATGAAAGCAATAGAAATATGAATTTTGAATCATGGATGACATGTATATATTAGTGTATTATTGGGTGTGAGATGGTCAAGATGAAATGTATGGGGTTTGGGACCACTTGGGTAGTGTCTACAAGTCATATTTGTGCTTTTAAACTTACTCAAGAGGAGCCAAACCATTGGAGAGGCCATTTGGACAAAGTGGACACTTTACATGGAGTAAAATTGACCATTTGAAGGAGCTATGTCACTTTTTGTCCACATGAGCTCCTCTTAATCTGAAATTTGGCATATATTTAGAGCTTGTTGAGTTTGGGAAGATAAATTGGGCAATTTTTGCAGGTTTATGGAATATTTGGTGAATTTCAAAGTTGAAAATTTTTCTGATTTTGGTTCAATGCACTGTTTATTTTGGTCCAAAATGAAACTCCATCACTTATACGGAAAATGATGTCCAATTGCCACGAAATTTTATAAGAAGAAACTAGACTTTCCCAGTGACTTGTGTCAATTAGAATCACCTCATTTGGACTTCTAGAGAGGGAGATATTAATTTTTGAAGTTGCTACCCAATATCAAGCATCCAGTCAGACTTGTGTCACTGTTTGATTGGTTTTTAAGGCCTAGATGTGCTTGGACTAGTCTTGAGTTATTTTTTCTCTAGCTAACATCTGTAGCTTTTCAGATTGATATCAGTTGCATAGATTGGATTTTTGTGAAATTAATTGGACATTTTTGAAGTTTATGATAGTAAACTATATCAGTACTAAGGACAATTGGACCTTGTGACTATTTTGTTATCAAACATGGTCCAAAGGCAAATTATTTTCAGTGTGAATTTAACATCTAGAGCTTTCTAGAAAGCTATGGTTTGTGTGGTTTTGATTTTTTCTATATTTAGTTATGATTTTTCATAGTTGCCCTTGAAATTTGCCATTGTACAGCCACGGGAAATGAAGAAATTTCGGGGTTTTTGACCCTTGATCCGTCACTTGTGCCAAATTTTAAGAATGTTATGATTTGTATGTATGGAAAATAATTAGAAAATGTTGCTGATAAGTTCATGGGGTCCTGGAGACACAAAATGAAAAATTTATCTGCTACGCAATACAATTTAATTCATTATTTTAATGCATTTTCTTGAGATTTCTTTGATAAAGTGCATATTCCCACTTGCAAGAGAGGGATTAATGTTAGAAATAATATGGTATTACACTCTTTCTAGAATTAATGATCTTTAAATCAGTTAACAGGGTATCAATATTTTTTAAGATATATTTTAGATCTAGGCATCATTAGTTAAGGGTTAGAGTTGAAGACATCCTAAAACTGAACTTCAAAATTTGATATAGACATTATGAGTTGCTAGTTATGCCATTTAGCCTGATTAATGCATAGGTTGTTTTATGGATGATATGAACAGGATATTCAAACTATATTTGAATAAATTTTTATGGTGGTATTTATTAATAATATTCTGGTATACTCCAAGGTAGTTGAAGGATATGAGAAGTATCTAAAAGTAGTCCTTGAGACCTTCAGAAACATAAGATGGTATGCCAAACTTGGTAAATATGAGTTTAGCTAACCAAAGTAAGGTTTTTAGGTCATGTTATATCATAGGTGGGGGTTATGGTTAATTCCCATAAAGTTGAGATTGTATTATAATGGAATAGGCCTAAAACCATCATTAAGGTTAGAAGTTTTTTAGATTTGGAAAGGTATTATAGGAAGTTCATACAGGATTTTTCTCAAATAGTCTTACCATTGATAAGGCTAATGAGGAAAGAAACTTCATTTGTGTGGGATGATAGACGTAAGAGAAATTTTCAGGAGTTAAAGCTTCATTTAACCATTACCCCTGTGTTGCTTATGCTTGATATACCTTACCCTAGTAAACCTTGGTGGTTTATGGTGATGATTTATGGAAAGGGTTAAGATTTGTACTAATATAATAGGAGATAGAGTAGTGGCATATGCCTTTGGATAGTTAAGGTTGCATGTAGAGAATTATCCCACACATGCTTTAAAGTTAGCTACAGTTGTTTTTAACCTCAAAACCTAGAGATATTACTTGTATAGTGATTAATAGGAATATAGAATGACCATACAAGTTTAAAATACCTATTTGATTAGAGAGAATTAAATGTAAAATAGAAAAGATGGATAGGATTCTCAAAGAAATACCATTCAGGTAAGCCCAGTGGGATGGCCGATATTTTGGGTAGAATATCCATATATGAATAGCCTATATGATAATTTAGGAATAGGGACTCATAGAGAAATGCAAGAATATGAATAGATCCTGTTGTATACTTTTCATAATATCTGGTTTTCATTAAACGATGGAAACAGGCGCGTTTTCAAAGCAAGTCTCCAGAAATGAATGAGTTAAGATCTTAAAAAATTTGAGTAATATTGTAGACTCCTAAAAATAAGATTCTAAGCCCAAACAAAAAGAAAAAAATAGAGCTAGAATGAAGAAACAAAATTTAATGAAAAACTTACAAAACGTAATGGCATTTCATAATTTTGAGCAAAATTTGGAATTCACATGGGAGGAGTTTTTAAATGAAAGTTTTGAGTTCTCTGGAGTCCTCAGAGGCCTTGAAAACTATGGGAAGTCCCAGGACAGTTAAAACCTCTCCGGTGGACGTTTTCCAATGTCGATGTACCTAAACTTTGATGGATTCATTCAGGAAGGTTTTAGCTTTGATTTGAGTGATTCCAAAAATATTTTACTAAATTGGGAACCTAAATTTTATAATGGAAAGATAGTTTTCAAAAAGGAGCTAAAACGAATTAGAAACGAAAATGCCAAAAACTAAAGGCAAAATAGAAATTTTTGAAAAATCTTCCTTCTTCTACTTATATATAAGGGCACCCCACTCTCCCATTCATTTAGCTTCATATGTTTCTGCCCTAGACCAAAGGAAAAAACCTAGGATAGTGGGGCACAAGAGGAAGGGGAAGAGGAGAAGAAATCAAAACTTAAAGGTATGGAATTTTGATAGTTTCTTGCTTTTTCCTTTCCAAACCTTTCTCCTCCATTCTCCTTTATTTCTTATGATTATATTGAAGTATATGGATCTATTTTAAAGGAGAAATTAAGGAAAAATTTCAGATTTGAAGAGGGGAGGCCAAAGAAAAACAAGATTCAAGTGAGAAAATAAGAAAAAAATAAGGTAATTTATTCTTCCATGGTTGTTACCCCTTGCTCCTCTTCTCTCCATATTTCACCCCACTCAAGAAGTCATAGGAAGGCTTGGTTTTTAGGCAGAACCAAGGGTGATTCTTAGAAAAAATAATGTAGAGATTAAGAATATGCAAAAAAAAATTAACAAATAACCATGGAAATTCAAGATGCAAATTCTAGGGTTTCATATGCTCCTTGTAAAATCTGATTTGATACCTTAGGTTCTATGCCCAAATGAGAGTTTAAATGAGCTCTAAAATCCCTAGAAGTCTCCCATGTGTTTCCTCCATCAACAAAACAAAGCAAAACCCATTAGTACCAAATTGCTTCATTGTCTTAGACAAGAGGGGTTTAGGTACCTAGGGATAGTTTTAATTTGTTCCAAACCCATTGTTGAGTCATATATGATAAGTGAAGATGGGGGAGGCCTTAGGAAAAATTTAGAAACCATAGAAAGTGAGTTAGCCTTATATGTTCATAATATGACCTAAAGAAGCAACATATAGTTAGGTTCTTTATTTTAATTGTGTGATGACTCCAAGAGGCTTAAAAGGAGTCAAGAATCATATATGAAATGAAATAATAGAGCCTAGAATTTATTTGATGGGTGTTGCTTCATTAGGTGCATTTTCGAAACATAAAGGGGTTTATAGACCAAGTTAGTGTGTGAGGAAGTTGTGTGGCCTTAGAATTAATTCCATGAACCTTATTGGCTTCCATAAATTGTGTTTAGGCCAAGGGAAATCATTCTCACACCTTTGTGTGTGTGAGGCCGAGGAAGGGAGCATTATTTCAAAGAGAAAAGTGTGTGGTTGTATCCAATGTAGCTTACTCCTCCTTCTCTCATGCATAAATGTATGCTTGGTTTGTTTTTGAATATGTGTATATATGTTTTAAGCCATGAAAAGTATTTTAGCATGATTTCATTTGCCATGGTACCATGATGATCTATTATGTTTTCAAATGATATTTGTTATGTGTGTTTGGATTTACTTGAGTGTAGTGAGGCCAATAACCCTTAACCATGGTGAGGATGAGTCAAGAATCCTTAAATTTTGGTTAAGACAAAGTGAACAGTCTCCCAATAGTGAGGTTGACTTCCAAGAGCAAGGTTGAGTTCAAAAACCTCTTAAAGAATGGGTGAGGTAAGTCTAAAATCCACAAGTGAATGGGTGAGGCTAATCCACTTACTTAGCAAGTCTTTGTATGCTATATATGACTTGTTCAAATGTTGAAAATATCTCTTGAATGATTGCACATCCTATGATACTCAGGCATGCATTTTCAATGTAATACCATACTTCTAAGACTTAATTCATGCTATTCCTATACCTCATTTCATGCTTCTTCTATAGGAGGCAACATAATGATATTAATTCTCATGGATAAGTTGCATTTCTCTATGGGTAAAATTTTTCTTTCAGAGTCTCGTAGGCCACATGGACTCATGTATCACATTCTCACATTTAAATACATAGGTTCATTTACATCATCAAAATTGGTCTAAAGGTCGTGCAAGGAAAAGGAACACATAAAATCCATGATTTTAGCCTTGGCCAGAATTTTGACTTTTCTGACACAAATTTTGAAAAATCATAACTAATTCTAGAAAAATCAAAATATTCATTCTTTACCATTCTGGGAAGCTACACATGTCTACTTTATGTTAAAAATATGCCCTAGTCATGAATCATTACACAAAAAATGTTTGACATTCGAAAAGGTCTAGAGGTCTGGCGGGCTACTGATATTGTCATAAGTTTATATAGCAAACTTCAAAAATGTCCAATTAATTCCATAAAAAATTCAATCCATACAAATAATACCGATATGAAAAGATACAGATGTTATCTAGAGGGAAAAAACTAACTTTAGACCAGTTTAGGCATGCCCAAACCTCGAAACTCAATCAAACAATACCTTAGGTTAGGTTGAGTGCCTGATACTGGATAGAATCTTTAAACATTCATATCTCCCTCTCTAGATATCTAAATAAGGTACAAGTTATTGGAAAGGTCTAGTTTCTCCTTATAAAATTTTGTGACAATTGGACATCATTTGAGCCCTGGGTGATAGAAATCATTTTTAGATCTGAGTGAATAGTACATCAGACCAAAACCAAAAAACAACTTTGGAAATTTATCAAATATTCTCTAAACCTCCAAAAAAAAATTTCTTTAGCTTGCTAAAAATCTTTCAACAAACTCTAAATGTATGTCAAATCTCAGGTCAAGAAGAGCTCATTTGGACAAAAAATGGTGTAGGGTTCTAAAGTGGTCAAATTTTGCTCCATATGAGGTATCAAGATATCCAAATGGTCTCCTTTGATATTTGGCACCTCTTGGGTAAGTTTAAAAGCATGAATATGACTTGCATGAACTGACCAAGTGGTCCCAAACCTTATACATCTCAATTTGGCCATTCTACTTCCATTTATACATGCATTTCCAAGATGCTAGTTGGCCATTACATGTCCAAAATACACATTCTCATGCATATAATCTTAACTCTCATTTATACATGACATGTTAACATAATCACACATGCCAATATGGTTACATAATAATTTCATCAAGGGGTTACGTTATATGCCATGTGTATGGCTAAAAAGAAAATAAAACTAGGCATATTCATATACTTTGATGTCAATCTTCTTCTTCTAGGCTTGGTGGCCTCCAATACCTTGCTAAATTGTTCCACCTAGCATGTTAAGACATTGGGAGGAGGGGATGAGATTCAAAGAATCCTAATAACTCATCTCCCATTCAATCACACATAAAGTACGCAATACAAATCTCACAAATGCATGCATGGGCATATTGACATGTGCAATCATTTAAGAAGCATTCTTGGCATTTGAAAAAGTCATACATAGAATACATAGACTTACCAAGTAAGTGAATTAGCCTTACCCTTTCACTTGTAGATCTTGGACTTGCCTCACCCATTTCTTTAAGGGGTTCTTGGACTTAACCTTACTCTTGGGAGTCAACCTCACTTTTAGGAGACTCTTTACTTTGTCTTAACCAAGTTCTAAAGTTCTTGGCTCTTCCTCACCATGATTAGAGGGTTCTTGGCTTCTCCACACTCAAGCAAACCAAAGCATCATAAATATCATTTAGAAATATAATGCATCATCATGGTACCATGGCATATAAAATCATGATAGAATACTTTTTTATAGCTCAAAACATATATACACACATTCAAGACAATATACGCACACATCTATGTGCGAGAGAAGGTGGGGAGAGCTACCTTACTAGCATTTACACACTTTTTCCTTGAGTCTTAAATCCTCTCCCTTGACCTCACACACCCAAGAAGGTGGAGATCATTTCTCTTAGCCTAGACACATCATATGAAAGCTAATTACACTCTTGAAATAAAGTCTAAGGCCATACAATTACTAGAAAAGCTAGGTGACTCATAAAGCTCTTTTATGGTTCCATAATGCACTTAATGAAGCAACCTTAAGAAAATATCATCTTGGCTCCATTCTCTCTATTCATTTATAATTCTTGACTCTATTTAAACCTCTTGGAGTCATCACATAATCCATTCAAGAAGCCTAACTAGGTGTTGCTTCTTTAAGCCATAATATGAAACACATAAGGCCATCTTACTTTCTATGACTTTAAAATTTTTCCAAGGCTTCCTCTTGTACTCTCCCATCATACATGATACAAAACTAAGTTTGGAAGGCATTAAAACACTCCCTAGGTGCATGGACTCTCATTGGCCAAAGGTATGCTTCCACAAGGCACCAATGGAGTTTTCTTGCTTCCTTTGATGGGAAAATCATGTAGGAAGCTCTCTTATGTCTTAAGAACTCATATGAATACTTAAACATTATAAAATATGGCTATAGTTCATGATATAGTTCAAGGTGCAATCAAAACCCGAACTTTTCTATCTTGCAAATTCATGGTTTTTACTTGGATTTCTTTGCATATTCTTACTCTCCTCCCTTAAATTCATAGAAATCACCCTTGGTTCTCCTCAAAATTCCAGCCCTCCTATAGCTACATACATGGGGCGAACTATGGAGAATGAGGGAGAGGAAGTGTCTACCATGGGATGGAAGATTTACCTTGTTTTTCCTTGTTTTCTCACTTTAATCTTCCTTTCTTTAGCTTCTTCTCTTCAAATCCAAAATTGTCCCTTAATTTCTCCCTTAAAACAAATTCATATGCCTCAATATAATCATAAGAAGGAAAGGGGAATGGAGAAGGAGAGGTTTGGAAGGGAGAAAGCATGAAATACTACCAAAATTCC
>JAIUCV010003634.1:0-21969 GCA_026724425.1 Erythrophleum ivorense
TTTGCTTTTCTCACTCTAAAATCCTTTCTCTTCCCACTTAGAGCAACATTCCACCTTGAAGAAAAGAGGAATATGTAGCTGCCCTTTGGAGAAAATGGTTGGAAGATGGAGAAGATAAAGAAATTTGGTGAAGAATGGTGAAAATTTTGCTTGGTTTCACTTCTTCTTCCACTTTTTCTCCCTTCTCTCTCTCTTTATGTTTTTCTTTCTTTCTCCCTTGTGTGTGGCATGAAAATGGTGGAATGGAGGTGAAGGAGATGAATTTGGATGAAGTTAAATTGTCATACTAAATTTGGACCCTTGGATCAACCTTTTCAAGATCAAATCTTAACCTTCCATTCCTTTTTCTTTTAATTTTCTAATTTCATAACTAAATATCTTCTCCCAAAAATTCTTAGCCACACACTTGGACACCTTTTCTTAGCTCTTAAGTCATGGATAGTAACACTATAGTTAATTTTCTTAACTCACCCATGGTCAACTTTTAACTCAACCATAGTTAGTTTCTAACTTAACCATGGTTAATTCTTTAAAATAACAAAAATCATTTTCTTCTTTCCCTTTTATTTTATATTTATCTTTGGTTTTCATCTTCTCTAAAACCCTAATTATACCTTCTCTTCTCTTTTGGGCCTTTAGAATCAGCTATTGGGTTTTACAGTAGTCTAACTATCAGTATCCGGGCCCGATTAATGTTTTACGGTACAATACATACCTTTAAACCTTTTAAAATTTATGAATATTATTTCCCCTACTTTCTGGCCATACTGAGCTTCAAACATGGTTCAGGGGCCCTTAACCTCAATCCTCATAAATTTTGATGTCAACGGACACTCGGGTCTATAGGTGTAATTTTCATTGTTCTGTATTATGATTATGCTATAAAATTTTCATTTACTGCAATTCTGTTCTTGAAACTCCCTCAGGGTTTTTTAGCCCTTTAGCTATTTTTATTTCTATAGTTGTTACAATTTCCTTTTTCTATTTTGCTCATGACTACTGATCAAGATAACCAGATCCCGAACCGAATCCCGCTCGGCCATCCGGACAACTTGGCATCAATGGACCGTCTCATCAAACTGAGTTTAACCGTGGGTCATGAATTTATGAGATTCTTGCTCGATTTTTTGATATTTGTGCTTAAAGCCCTAAATAGAGGGTGAAACTAGGGTTCCCTAAACTTTTGGGCAATTTATACATTTTGCCTCGCATATAACTTTTCTTTGCATTTTGGTCCTGGCTCCTTTATACTTGACTTTGGAAGTTCTTCAGGACCTTTTTCTTATCCTTTTTTTTTCATCTATTTTAGTCCCAATTTTAAGTCACCTCTGCCCTTGACTCATTATTGTTTGCAATCTAAAATATTATTCTAATTTTATTAGACCTCAATTTACTCTATTTGGGGGACTTCCTTTTATATCTAATGAATTTCGTATATTGACGGAGAAACCATATGTTACGTTTCTCGCGTTTCCTTATGTTTTCTTGGATTTTTAGAAAATCGGATGTTACATTTCTCCCCCCTTAAATAAATTTCGTCCTCAAAATTTGGGGTACATTCTCATCTGACCTTTCTTCTATCCTTGCTAACTGGTCTTTTCTTACCCTTGTCTTTTTAGGTCTGAATTGTATTTTACTCTCTTTATTCACTTGAGAGGGCTTATATAACTCTTCATCTAAATAACTTATCATTATGCTCTTACTCTTTCCTGTACTAACATTTAAGAGCAACTACCACTGATTACTACTGAATTCTAGTGGGATGTTAACTATACTCACAGTCTTTATTAACGGAGACATATTGTACCACTTACCTTATTTACAACTATACCTAACCCCTTTCTGAATACATAATCTAGCATGTGGGGATTTTTCTATCCCTCGGTCAAGGCTATTGTCTGGTAGGTAGTGGTTCGTCTGGCTCTTACTCTGGAAAACTTATTTCTTGCTTTCCTCATCCCATACACTGTGTTCATCTCTAGAGAGATCTAGTCAATGGTCTAACTATCTGAGTAAAGCCTTCATATCTCTGTAGCAACAGTTTACAAGACTCAGGAGGTTTCTAGTCTCAGGGACAAAAGTTAGCTGAAACTGTACTGGTCTCTGAGACTAAGTACTCTGTAAAACTATCTCAGGCTGTCATCTCTACCAGAGAACTATCATGCTGTGGCTAGGGCTCTCTGTAACTCTGTGGGATCTACTGTGACCCCTAGGTCTACTGCGACCTCTCAGAACCCTGTTGGGGTCTATTGCAACCCGCTGTGCTATGCTAGGATCTATTGCGACCCATCTCTGGGAGACGTCAAAGCCTAAGATCACTGTATTTGACAGTAAAATACATGCTCACTAAGTCCGGTAACTATTGCTCATAATATTTGAGGCTAAACTCTGAGGTATATCGTGCTCTTCGTGGGAAGTGGGTCTATGTCATCTAATTCTCCAGGATCCTGTCATACTGATACTAGGGAGCATTTAAAATTTTTCACTCATTGCTCCTCATAGGATCCTCAGATTCCCACTTCAGCCCCTCTTTACTTGGGCTTTCTTTTCTTACTCTAATTGTACTCGTCTATCTTTTCCTCTCATATCCTACAATTACAAATTAGGCCCATGTTTTGCTTTTAAGTGCTTTGGCACGGGGGCATTTCACACTCTGAGTGTGGTTAACATTTCTGGTAGGAGAGAGGTGCACTGGTCCCTATTCATTTCATTTACACATATTATAAGGGACTTAGGCTATGCATACTGAATCTAGACATTCTCTACTAGGGATTCCTCTGTGCATGCTTTTCTCACTATTTTGATATTACTGGAATTCCTTTACCTTTCTTTTTTGACTCATCTCATTCTTTAACTAACTAGGATACCCTTCGATTATCCAGACACTTTGGTGATTGATGTCATTGTTTGCTACGCACTAAGTTATATTATTATTAGGTTGATCAGGCCTAATATCATGCAACCATTGTTGCAAGCAAACCATGATATCAAACACTAATACACGGGCGCCTCATGACTGAGCTCAAAGCTACTATTGCCTATATATTGCAAGTTTCCCAATAATCTAAAGTATCCTTCCTTTACTTCTCTCTCCATTTGCCCTATCCTCGCAGAGTGCTCGGGGAAAGTAGGATTCTTCCTCTACAATATCCTAAGATGCCTTTGCATTGCCTGACTATTTTTTACTTTGGGCAGTATCATGCTAGAAGGGCATCTATGCCGACGACAAGTGTGCTTTCTTAAACACTTAAGCACATCAACTCAATATCTATTCTCAATTTATTATATCCTTGGCTTGAATACTGTCATATTTTCTTTCTCTTTTTACCTTTTTTATCCTCTTACTTGGGTAAGAGAATGTTCTACTACTGGCTGTTTCTGTTGCCAGTTTAAGTTTCTTTACGCTCAAGAGCACCTACATTTTCTCGAGTTCTTTTACTTATTCACTCTCTATAACATCAAAAGGGTCTAATTTTTGCTCTTACTCTTGTTTTTCTCTTAACTAGAGCATTACTTTGTAGGAAAATTCTATTTCATGAAGTCTAAGAATTACATTCTATGGCGCTCTTGGCTTACACTCTTTTTCTATATAATGCAAAGACTTACCTTCTCAGACAGTCTCTAGCTCTCTCGAGCTTCTCTGATGGTACTAAGGCACTCATTATTTATCTCAACTCGTTTCTACTTTCATATCGGAGCTAGGCTTCCTCTCTGTTCAACCTCTTCAGTCTCACCCCAAGAGCACAGTATACTGATTTTAGTGTTCCATTAACCCATTCCATGACACGCACCTTCAATGTCTAGATTCTACCTTACTAAAGACTTATGCTCCACTAGGTGCATACTTAGCCTGAGCTGCCTATCTCATCATATCTGTAGCTCACAATAAGTCCCATTAACTCATATGGACTTATGATGAACTTAGTACTTCTTAACTATTCTTATTCTCTTCTGAATCTCTATCATTCAATGTCTAGATTCTACCTTACTGAAGACTTATGCTCCACAAGGTGCTCTAATTACTCATGTGCCTTAACCCTATATTATTCTCATATTAGGGAGCTCGTCAGATTAACTATTGGACCCCTTTCTACTTACTTTTCTAGGCTTAGTCTACTCATTTAGTCATTACTAAAGTGAGGGCATCTTTTCTATGGCTAGTTTCTTAGCTTTTCCTCGCTCCTCTTATCACTATACTCTACAATTCTGGGGGGTCTATCTAGGGGAATTTGCAAGCCACTACTAAGTGGCCTCCCTAATTCAAGGTATCTTATCTTCCCTTTCTCGATCCATGGAGACTTTCGCTGAGCTTTTAATCAAATTAATTTCTCTTTTTACACTGTACTCTCTTCTATACATCTCACCTGGATGATGCTATTAGTCACTTTTCTTAAGTTTCAGCTCATACTTAGCCTGAGCTGCCTATCTCATCATATCTGTAGCTCACAATAAGTCCCATTAACTCATATGGACTTATGATGAACTTAGTACTTCTTAACTATTCTTATTCTCTTCTGAATCTCTGTCATTCAATGTTTCATAGAGTAGCATTCTAGGTTGGAGTCACCACCTTATAGGTGGGTCTCAACAACCTTATTATTCTTGTGTTTAACTTTCTCTAATGCTGAGCTCTTTTCAGTCTCAACTACTAGGACCACTAATCACATGTTACTTACTGAATTTGTTTCGTGACCATTTACTGCTCTTTTTCTTTACTTATACTAGGGGTTCTCGCTCTCTGTGCATCAATTTACCCCATAGTAGTTCATTCCTTAGGTTAACCTGAATATGACCAACAAGGCCTTTCATGTCATAGTACACTCTGCTATAACTAGGAGCTTTTTCTTTAGCTATGTAATCTGAGCCTCACCATCTCTATTTGCAGCCTATCATTATAGCTAGAGGATTCCACCTCTTGCTTTACTCGTACACATATGTTACTAACTACCACCTTTGAGCTATCGAGGCTCTATAAAGTGTAACTTATAACTTAAATCTCTAGCTTGAAGGAATTACTTTCTGGGCTCTTCACATCATCATAATATATGGGTGTCATGGCTAGAGGTAAATAACTCTCTTAACCCTCACTCCGTGTGGTAGCAGCTTTACCGCATACTGTGCTACCTCACTGCTTGCCCCTACATCGGGCAAGACATCCCCAAACAGTCTGAGTGTGGCATTTAGGGAGATTAGGCCTCTTGCAAGCCTCTCTAGTAGCTACACAATCTTCTCTTGTTGCCTAATACACAAAGCTTGCCAGCGATTCCAGCGAGCCACTACAAATTATAGAGTTCTAGCCGTTGAATCACCTAACTCTATTCTATAACTAAAGGCCAATCTCACCCACAACTTACCACCAACTCACAACCATTCACAAATCATTTAGTATAAATAAAAACATAAGTTACTTTTACACACCCAAGATACCTCATATAAGGCTTTTCATAACTCTATAAACCTTTACATAACCTTATAGCCACATCCTCAAGCCACATACAACCTTAGAAAGCCTGGAACTTTGCTCTAATACCATAAATGTCATACCTTATTTTATAACAATTTTCCTACTACAATTACCTCATATAAAACTTTAAGGAGTCAATGGAAACCTGAACTAATTAAAATTTTTCCTTTTAAAAACTTCCTCATACAATTTTACTATTCATTTGGTCATTTTCAATTTCTTATCTAACTTTGAAAATACATAATTAATTATAGAAAAATCATATGAGGTCGGTTCATGGCTCTACTTTAAGCTCTTTAAGCCCTTTACAAGGGAAAAATACTTCCTCAGCGGAATGCGTATAAATTCATATTAAAGTGTGCCTACAAAAACTGGACAATTTTACCCCTCACTTGACATATTGTTATTATTATTTTGCCTTTATATAAGCAGATGCATTTTTGCCTTTCTGGCAAACCAGTCATATTCTATTTACCCAAGGGTTGATTATATTCATAACTTTTCATTTCATACTTGAGTACTTTACAATATCATAACATACCTCATACACGCAGTAATCTAAAATATTTAATTACATGACAAAATGTGATACATAAAAGTAAGATCATCGACTTATGCCTCCACACTCTTTGCCCTTTCTTTGCTTGAACTCGAACCTAGCATGGGTTATATTTGGGTTGAGATTATGAAATATCAGTAGTAGTAAACCAATTTCATTCACAAGTAGCATGTAAGTACATAATATAATGCCAATCAAGGTGCCACATACCATATAGGAATACAAGGAATTTCATACAAGGCCAAGCACGATTTAAACATACATGTCTCATCTTATAGCATAAATAACAACTTGATATAGCATAACACTCATCATTATACAAACATACAAGCTTAAGGAAAGAGAGAGGAAAACTACTACCTTAGCAAACTTCACTCCTCAAGCCTTGGAACTCAATTTATTTGCTTTTGTAGTTCCAAAACAATTATCGAACCCTATAATCATAATGATAATTTATTATAATCAACACATAAACCTTAAATTATAAAGTAGTATGACCCTTTTAAACTCATTGGAACTATTGGAATTGGAAAAATCCAACTCCTTCCCTTCCAATTCACTATGGCCGAATAGTGCGCATTTCTTGGCCAAGATTTAGAAATTTTATTTCATGAGTTTTGGGGGCTTTCCAATAAGTATTTCCAGCTAAAAACACCCTTTTGAATCCATTGGAATGGACAAAATCATCAAATTCCAGCCCCAACATCACGTTTTGGTCATAACATAATCTAGCTCCGTTTTAGGCTTAAAAGTGAGTTTCTTTGGTTCTAAAAATTCCATAGTCTCTTCCTTTATGTCTTAGGACTTGAAATTTGGTATACATGACTTTATGACATTAAGAAAACACCATAAAAATTTTGGGAAAGTTCGGACAGCATCTCCCCATGATTTCTATTTTCCCAAAAATTACAATCTTTGTGTTTTTTGAAGTCCCAACACATAACAACAATAACTAAGCTCATATGGCCTTCATGTTCAACATATAAACTTCACTTCAAGGCCTTCACATTCAACATATAAACTCCATTTCTAATGATCCATATTCTGTCTACAAATGACTCATAGCTAGGGTTTAACAAAACTAGCTTAAAGCATGTGATTTTCAAGTATAAGATGGAGAAAACTTACTCTTTAAGCTTAATCCTTGCTTCCTTTGCTTTTCTCACACTAAAATCTCTTCTCTTCCCACTTAGAGCAACATTCCACCTTGAAGAAAAGAGGAATATGCAGCTGCCCTTTGAAGAAAATGGTTGGAGGATGGAGAAGATAAAGAAATTTGGTGAAGAATGGTGAAAATTTTGCTTGGTTTCACTTCTTCTTCCACTTTTTCTCCCTCTCTCTCTCTCTTTACGTTTTTCTTTCTTTCTCCCTTGTGTGTGGCATGAAAATGGTGGAATGGAGGTGAAGGAGATGAATTTGGATGAAGTTAAATGGTCATACTAAATTTGGACCCTTGGATCAACCTTTTCATGATCAAATCTTAACCTTCCATTCCTTTTTCTTTTGATTTTCTAATTTCATAACTAAATATCTTTTCCCAAAAATTCTTGGCCACACACTTGGACACCTTTTCTTAGCCCTTAAGTTATGGATAGTAACCATGGTTAATTTTTTTAACTCACCCATGGTCAACTTTTAACTCAACCATAGTTAGTTTCTAACTTAACCATAGTAAATTCTTTAAAATGATAAAATCCTTTTATTCTTTCCCTTTCATTTTATATTTATATTTGCATTTCATCTTCTCTAAAACCCTAATTACATCTTCTCTTTTCTTTTGGGCCTTTAGAATTGGCTATTGAGCCTTGCAGCTGTCTAAAATCGATGTCCGAGCCTGATTAAGGTTTTACGGTACATTACACACCTTTAAACTTTCTAAAATTTATGAATATTATTTCCTCTACTTTCTGGCCGTACTGAGTCTCAAACATGGATCAGGAGCCCTTAACCTCAATCCTCATACATTTCAGTGTCAATCAGACTCTCGGGTCTTATACTTGTAATTTTCACTATTATGTATTATGATTGTGCTATAAAATTTTTATTTACTGCAATTTAATCCCTGAAACTCCTTTAGGGTTTCTTAGCCCTTTAGCTATTCCTATTTCTATAGTTGTTACAACTTCTTTTTTCTATTTTACTCATGGCTATTGATTGGGCTAACTAGATCTGGACTGGATCCCGCCCGGCCATCCGGACAACATAACGTCATTGGACCCGTCTCATCGAACTGAGTTTAACTGTGGGTCATGGATTTATGAGATTCTTGTCCGATTTTTTGATATTCGTGCCTAAAGCCACAAATAGAGGGTGAAACTAGGGTTCCCTGAACTTTCGAACAATTTATACATTTTGCTCGACATATAAATTTTCTTTACGTTTTAGTCCTTGGCTCTTTCATACTCAACTTTGAAGACTCTTCGGGACCTTTTTTCGATCCCATTTTTTTTCTATTTTGGCCCCAATTTTAGGGCACCTCTGGCCTTGACTCATCATTATTTATGGTTTAGAATATTATTCTAACTTTATTGGACCTCAATTTACTCTATTTGGGGGGCTCCCTTTTGTATCTGGTGATTTCGTATGTTGATGGAGAAACCATGTGTTATATTTCTCGCGTTTCTTTACGTTTTCTTAGATTTTCAAAAAACCGAATGTTACATTTTACTGTGATTGAGTTAGATATGAAGGCTTTGACCCTACATGATTAGTAAGCTCGAGAGGGACTAAAATGTAAAATAAGGTAATTGTGATACCAATAACTTATGCATAATCTGATACCAATAAATGTAACACCATATATTCTAGCTCATTTCATGCTATCTTTATGCTTCCCATTAGACATCTCATGGAAGAATCAAGGAAATAGCATAAAAATAATGAATTTTTTTACGTTGCGTCGTGTATAAAAAGTCCATTTGATGTCACGTGGACTGTATGAGCTCATACAACATATTCTCATATTTAATCACATAAATACAACTCATTTACACTATCAAAAGTGGGCCACATCTCGCGGAAACCAAAGGGGAGCATAAAATACTTGTTCATATATTCGGCCAGATTTGTTAATTTTTCTGTCACAACTTCAGAAATTCATAACTAACTCCAAAAAAATTGAAAACCAACAAACTTTACCATTCCAGAAAGCTCTAGATGTCTATCCTATAGTAAAAATAGTTTCAGTTCATGAATCATTAAGGGGAAGACGTTTGACTTTTGAAAAGCTACTGAGGTTGCTGCTGCCTGGGTTGCTATTTTAGATTACTGATACAAACTTCTAAAATTCATAACTAATTTTATAAAAATTAAAATCACACACATTCAGTTATTCTGGAAAGATACAAATGTTAAATTTATGCTAAAAATAATTCCAGAATGAAACAAATACTTTTAGCCATTGGAAATCTATGGAACAGTGATTGGACTCTTGGGGAGCCACTGCTACTGACAGCCAACTTCAAAAATGTATAACTCTGTACTCAGACTCCAAATGAGGTGATCTCGGTGGCCATAGAAATCTTATGACCTATAGTTTATTCTTGTAAAATTTCATAAGCATTTGACACCATTTTCCCATCGGATGACACAGACTACAAATCTGCCAGTGTGAATAGTGCACATACTAGAATCCATAGAAAATCCCAACTTTGAAAATTCATCAAATATTCTCTAGACCTTCAAAAATTATGTTCTTTATCTTCCCAAAAATTTCTCAACAAACTCTACTTTCATACCAAATCTCAAATTAAGAAGAGTTCATATGGATAAAAAGTGACATAAGGTTCTAAGATAGCAAATTTATGCCCCATAGGGTACCAAAATGTCCAAATGGCTTCTCTCAATGTTTGGCTCCTCTTGGGTAATTCTAAAAGCATGAATATGACTTATTTGAACTCTCCAAGGGGTCCCAAACCTCATGCATCTCAATTTGGCCATGCCACTTCCACATATACACTAGTGCATCAAACTTTCAAGAAGCAAAAATGGTTATTTCATACTCATTTTACATTCTAGTATTCACATGCCATAATCTCTCATTCATACATGATAAATCAACATATTTATACATATTCATGACCTCATAGAACATATACAACCATGGATTACAAAATTTTCCATTCATATGGCTTTAAAGTAGCCAATTCCATGGGCTTTAACATCCTACTCTCTTCTCCCAAGGGGTTAGCTTCCATTACCTTGCTCTCTTGGTCCACTTAGCATGTTAGAACATTGGAGAGGAGGGGATGAGATTCAAAGAATCCCAATAACTCATCTCTCATTCAATCATACATAATGGATGCAAACAAGTCTTATAAATGCATGTATGGCCATGTTGACATGTGCAAACATTCAAAAGATATTTTCATCATTTGAGAAAGTCATACATAGCATACAAAGGCTTGCCAAGCAAGTGGATTGGCCTCACCTAATTTCTTGTGGATATTAGACTTGCCTCACCCATTCTTTAAGACATTCTTGGACTCAACCATGCTCTTGGGAGTCCATCTTATTTTTGGGAGACTCTTTGCTTTATCTCAACCAATCTTAAGGGTTATTAACTCATCCTCACCATGGCTAAAGGTTTTTGACCTCACCATACTCAAGCAAACATCATATAAAACATAATATGTTATCATAAAACCATGGCATATGAATTATACTAGCATATTTTTCATGACTTGAAAATATGCATACACACATTCTAAGACAAGCTAAGCACACATCCATGTATAAGAGAAGGTGGAGAGAGCTACCTTGCTTGCATTTACACACTTTTTCTTTAAGCCTTAAGTCCTCTCCCTTGACCTCACACACCCAAGAAGGTAGAGATCATTTCTCTTAGCATAAACACATCATATGGAAGCTAATTACACTCTTGAAATAAGCTAGGACATTAAACTTATATTTAAGAACATACTTAGTTTCATAAGTCACATAATGGTTCCATAAATGGCCTATTGAAGCAACTATCATGATTCAAGTTCTTGGCTCTATTATTCTCTTCTCATTTCTAGGCCTCTTGACCTCATTTAAGGTCTTTGGAGCCATTACATATTCATTTACAAAAGCCTAAACACAAGTTGCTTCATAAGGTCACATTATGGAAGCCATTGCCTCATCTCCTAATCCATGGCTCTAAACTTTTTCCAAGGGTTCCTCCCACCTTCTACCATCATATGAAGTCCCAAACCAAGGCTAGAATAAATTAAAACACTCTACCCCTCCATCTGTCCTAGGCCGACATTATGGAAGCATTTGGGGTTCAAGGGGTTTTCAATTTTTCTTTGATGGGAGAGCCACTTGGGAGGCTTCTTAGAGGTTTTAAAAGCTCAATGGAACATTTAAATGGCCAAGAAAATTTATAGATTAAATCAGTTTTTACAATCCCTTCAAATGCACTACACTTTTTTAACTTAGAGTTCATTAGTTTTTCTTGCAATTTCTTTGCTTTCTTGGATGGGAGGTGCATGTGGGAAGCTCTCTAGGAGTCTTAGGAACTCATACAAATATTCGCATAGGCTTGGGAACTCTTAGATAAAATCAGATTTTTGGTTATGTTCACAAACCCCTAGCTTTTCTATCTTATAAATTCATGGTTCTTTGTTTTGTTTTTTTTGCATATTCTTGTTTCTCATGCTTGAATATTCTTGTCTCTACCTTGTTTTGGCTTGAATTCCCTTCCCTCTCTAGTTTCTCTCTCTAGACCTAATATGAAGCCATTGAAATTCAAAGAAAAATAAGCTTTTCCATTGCACATCATACCTTATTTGAAAGCTTGCTAAATGGTGATTCTCTTACTCTATTTGGTTGCTCAAAACCTCCACTTTTTCTCATGAGGTCAGACACCAAATTCCTCCTTTTAAGAATATAAAACCATTAAGAGAAGGAGAATGAAGAGAGGAGAAAATTTTATAACCAACTTGTTGCAAAATTCCATGTATTATTATACCTTTTTGTCTTAGTTTTCTTTCTCTCTCTTCTCCCAATTTTCATGCCATTTTTGGTCTATTTTTGAGCTCAAGAGATGTTCTTGGAAGGGGTGGAGAAGCTGCCTAGTCATTTAAAAAGGTGGAGGATGATTTTTATAACAATTCCCGAAATACCGATTATGTCCCTCCATTTCTATTCTTCCGTTTGGGCTCGTTTTAGCTCCTTTTTTAAAACCATCTTTTCTATCATAAAATTTAGGTTCTCTAATTTATAAAATGCCTTTAGAATCACTCAATTTGGATTTAAAATCATTCCAAATAGTTCGGTCAAAGTTTTGATCAACTGATTGCCGAAATCGCTCACCGGAAGGGTTTCAACTATCCCGAGGGTTCCCATGGTTTTCAGGGCCTCTGAGAACTCCAGAGAACTCAAAACTTTCATTTAAAAAGCCCTCCTGTGAGTTTTTCAAAAAGTACCCATATTTACGAACATGCCATTGGCCTTTCGGTAAATTTTTTGAATCACTCTGACCCTGGTTTCTGGGCAACTCAAGGCTTAGATCCTCTTTTTATATTATTTAAAATTTTATCCTAATGTTAGTTGGCCCCAATTCCTTCTATTTTGAGGACTTCCTTTTATATTTGGCTCATTTTTTACATTTATGAAGAAATTGAACATCGTGTTTCTCACGTTTACGGAGGGACTGGATGTTATATTCCTCCCTCCTTAAATAAATTTTGTCCTCAAAATTTAAGGGTACACTTTCCCTTACTCTTGTCTTTTCTAGCTAACTGTTCTTTTTTTCCTTCTTCCTAGCTCTATATGCTTTCTCAGCAATTTCATTCGTTCGAATTTTCTCTTAGCCAGGGGATTTTTTATTGCTAGTTCTTAATAAGGGTTTTATTGCTATAAAATGCTAGCTAGTTCTTTCTCATAAGAGAAAGAAATTTCTAACTCTAGAGGCCTATCCTGGGAGAGCTTACTAATCATGTAGGGTCAATATTAACCCGTTCGTAGGATTAACATTTCTTTCAGTAGACTCATTTACACATCTCGGGAGGTAACTTATTTCATATCACATCTCCCATATCTTCTCAAATGGCTTCTTATAACATCTCATCATCTTTTCTAATCATTAGAGCCATTAGAGGTTTTTGTCTGCTTACTGTTTTGAAGTATACTGTCCACTGTTCATCTCTGCGTTCTTTCTTACTAGCTCATCCCATGATTACAATTCACATCTCTTTCTATCACAAGCCTCATATCGCAACTACTTATTGGGATTACAGCTCCTTTGAGGAGTTTCTGCTTTTAATGCTCCCAGTTTCTCTATTTACTAGTACATTTGTCTTTGTACGCTGGGATTTTTTCTCACTTTCTTTGCTCACTTATAGTGGCATTTTATAGTCCCTCATTTCAGTACTGATAATCCTAACATGTGTATCTCATACTAGCACCAAAGAGCTACTACCATTGACTACTGCTGCGTTCTACTACGATGCTAGCTATTCTCATAGTTTTACTCACTAGAGATATACTGTACCACTTGCCTTATATAAAACTACACCTGACCCTTTTCTGAATACATAAACTAGCATATGGGGATCTCTTTATCCCTTGGTCAGGACTACTATCTGCTAGGTAGTGGTTCATTTGGCTCTAACTCTAGAAAGCTAATTTCTTACTTTCCTCATCCCGTGCACTATGCTCATCTCTAAAGAGATCTAGTCAGTGGTCTAATTGTCTGAGTAAAGCCTTCATATCTCTGTAGTAACGGTCTACTAGGCTTAGGAGATCTCTAGTCTCTGATACAAAAGTTAGCTGAAATTGTACTGGTCTCTAAAATTAACTACTCTATAAAACTATCTCAGGCCGTCATCTCACTAGAAAACTATCATATTGTAGCTAGGGCTCTCTGTAACTCTATAGGATCTACTGTGACCCTTAGGTCTACTACGACCTCTCAGAGCCCTGCTAGAGTCTACTGCAATCTGCTGTACTATGCTAGGATCTACTGTGATCCATCTCTGGGAGATGTCAAAGCCTAAGATTATTGTATCTGATAGTAAAATACATGCTCACTAAGTCCAGTTACCATCGCTCATAATAGCTGAGGCTAAACTTAGAAGTACATCATGCTCTTTGTTCGAAGTGGGTTCTGTATCATCTGATTCTCTAGAATCCTATCACACTGATACTAGGGTGCATTTTAATTTTCACTCATCGCTCCTCATAGGATCCTCAAATTCTTACTTCAACCCCTTTTTCTTGGGCTTTCTTTTCTTACTCATTGACTCGCTTACTTTACATATACTTGTTTTAGCCCTCCTTCCATATCTTGTAATTTCTAACTATGCCCACATTTTGCTTTTAAGTGCTTTAGCACTAGGGGATCTCACACATTGAGTGTGGTTAACATCTCTGGCATGAGAGAGACTATGCACTGGTCCCTTCTCATTTCGTTTACATATATTGTAAGGGACTCCGGCTATGCATACTGAATCTAAACATTTTTTATTGGGGATTCCTCTCTGCATGCTTTTCTTACTGTTTTGATATTACTGGAATCCCCTTTACTTTTCTTCTCTAACTCGTCTCATTCTTTAACTAATTAGGATACTCTTTGATTATTGGGACACTTTGGTGAGTGATGTCATCGTTTGCTATGCACTTAAGTCACATTACTATTAGGTTGATCAAGCCTAATATCATGTGACCATTGTTGCAAGTAAACCATAATATTAAACACTAATACATAGGCACCTCATGACCAAGCTCAAGGCCACTATCGCCTATATATTACAAGTTTCCTAATAATCTAAAGTACCTTTCTCTTACCTTTTTCTATCAGCCCTATTCTCGTAGAGTGCTCGGGGAAAGTAGAATTCTTCATCTACTACATCTCGAGATCTCTTTGCATTGCCTGGCTATTTTTACTTTGGGCAGTATCATGCTAGAAGGGCATCTATGCCAAGGACAGATGTGCTTTCTCAAGTACTCAAGCACATTAACTGAACGTCTATTCTCAATCTAATATGTCCTCAGCTTGAACATTGTCATACCTTCTCTTTCTACCATTCTTATCCTCTTACTTAGGTAAAAAGAGGTTTTATTACTGGCTGATTCTGTTGCCAGTTCAGATTTTTCTATGCTTAAGAGCACCTGCATTTTAGGGGAGTTTCCCCTTACTTGTTCACTCTTTAAAACGTCAAGGGGGTCTACTTTTCTCATACTTTTGCTTTGCTCTTAACTAGACCATCCCTTGGTAAGGAGGATTTTATTTTATATAATCTCAGGAATGTCATTCTATGGCACTCTAGGCTTATGCTCTTTCTCTACATAAAATGAGGCTCGCCTTCTTAGGCGGTCTCTAGCTTTCTCGAGCTTGCCTGAAGGTACTAAGACACTAATAGTGTGTTTGGAAAAATGGTGAGAAACCTTAAAAGCACTTTTGCCTACCCACTTTTGCCTGAAGCAACATTCTATTGCTTTATTCAAACCATGGTTTTGGAAACTAAAACATTTTTCCAAACATGCACTAACTGTCTGTCTCAGCTTATTTCTATGTTTAGATCAGAGTTGGGCTTTCTCTCTGTTCAGTCTCTTTAGCCTCATCCCCAGGAGCACAGTATACTATTTCTAGGGTTCTGCTAACTCAATCCAGAACACATACTCTCAATGTCTAGATTCTACCTCATTGAAGCTCATGTTAAGAAATTGTATGAGGGTATGTTGATGAGCTACACATGATATTTATTAGTATCATGTAATTAATACCTACACATGATATTTATTGGTATCACCGCAAATAAATGTCATACCTTATTTTATAACACTTTTCCTACCACAATTACCTCATATAAAACTTAGAGGAGTTAATGTAAACCTGAACTGATAAAAATTTTTCATTTTAAAACTTCCTCATACAATTTCACTATTCATTTGGTCATTTCCAAATTCTTATCTAACTTTAAAAATACATACTTAATTATAGAAAAATCGTATGAGGTTAATTAAGGGCTCTACTTCAAGCTCTCTAAGCCCTTTACATGGGGAAAATACTTACTTAGCGGAGCACATATAAATTCATACAAAGTTGCCCCTACAATAAATTGGACAATTTTACCCCTCATTGGTCATATTATTATTATTATTATTATTTTGCCCATATAAGCACAAGCATTCTTGCATCTTAGGCACGTTAGTCATACTCTTTTTACTTCAGGGTTAGGTATATACATGGCTTTCCATTTCATACCTAAGTAACTTACAGTGTCATAATATAACCCATACACGTAGTAATCTAAAATATTTAATTCCATGACAAAATGTGGTACATAAAAATAAGGTCCTCGATTTATGTCTCCACATTCTTTGCTCTTTCTTTGCTTGAACTCAGACCTAGCATGGGTTATATTTGGGGTGAGATTATGAAATCTCAGTAGTAGTAAACCAATCTCATTCACAAGCAAGCATGTAAGTACATAACATAATGCCAGTCAAGATGCCACACATCGCATGGCAATATAAGGAATTTCATATAAGGTCAAGCACAATCTATGCATACATGTCTCATCTTATAGCATAAATAACAACCACTCATGATTATACAAACATACAAGCTTAAGGAAAGAGAGAGGAAAACTAGTACCTTAGCAAACTTTGCTCCTCAATCCTTAGGACTCGGTTTACTTGCTTTTGGAGTTCCCAAAACAATTATCGAACCCTATAATCATAATGATAATTCATTACAATCAACACATAAACCTTAACTTCTAAAGTAGTATGACCCTTTCAAACTCACTGGAACTATTGGAATTGGAAAAATCGAACTCCTTCCCTTCCAATTCACTATGGCCGAATAGTGCGCATTTCTTGGCCAAAATTTAAAAATTTTATTCCATGCGTTTTGGGGGCTTTTCCATAGGTATTCCTAGCTAAAAATACCCTTTTGAATCCATTGGAATGGATAAAATTATGAAATTCCAGCCCCAACAACACGTTTTGGTCATCATATAATCTAGCTCCGTTTTAGGCTCAAAACTGAGTTTTTTTGGTTCTAAAAATTCCATATCCTCTTCCTTTATGTTTTAGGACTTGAAATTTGGTATACATGACTTTAAGACATCAAGAAAATACCATAAAAATTTTAGGAAAGTTCGGACAGCATCTCCCCATGATTTCTATTTTTCCAAAAATTACAATCTTTGTGTTTTTTGAAGTCCCAGCACATAACAACAATAACTAAGCTCATATGGACTTCATGTTCAACATATAAACTTCACTTCAAGGCCTTCATATTCAACATATAAACTCCATTTCTAATGATCCATATGCTGTCCATAAATGACTCATAGCTAGGGTTTAACAAAACTAGCTTAAAGCATGTGATTTTCAAGTATAAGATGGAGAAAACTTACTCTTTAAGCTTAATCCTTGCTTCCTTTGCTTTTCTCACACTAAAATCCCTTCTCTTCCCACTTAGAGGAACATTCCACCTTGAAGAAAAGATGAATATGCAGCTGCCCTTTGGAGGAAATGGTTGGAGATGGAGAAGATGAAGAAATTTGGTGAAGAATGGTGGTAGTTTTGCTTGGTTTCACTTCTTCTTCCACTTTTTCTCCCTCCCTCTCTCTCTTCACGTTTTTCTCTCCTCCTCCCTTGTGTGTGGTGTGAAAATGGTGGAATGGAGGTGAAGGAGATGAATTTGGATGAAGTTAAATGGTCATACTAAATTTGGACCCTTGGATCAACCTTTTCGAGATCAAATCTTAACCTTCCATTCCTTTTTCTTTTAATTTTCTAATTTCATAACTAAATATCTTCTTTCAAAAATTCTTGGCCACACACTTGGATACCTTCTCTTAGCCCTTATGTTATGAATAGTAACCATGGTAAATTTTTTAACTCAACATGGTCAACTTTTAACTCAACCATAATTAGTTTTTAACTTAACCATAGTTAATTTTATAAAATGACAAAAATCCTTTTCTTCTTTCCCTTTTATTTTATACTTATATTTGGGTTTCTTCTTCTCTAAAACCTTAATTATATCTTCTCTTCTCTTTTGGGCCTTTAGAATAAGCTATTGGGCCTTACAGCATTCTAACGATCGGTATCCGGGCCCGATTAAGGTTTTATGACACAATACATACCTTTAGACCTTGTAAAATTTATGAATATTATTTCCTCTACTTTCTAGCCATACTAAGCTTCAAACATGGTTCAGGGGCCCTTAACCTCAATCCTCATAAATTTCGGTGTCAATCGAACATCGGGTCTATAGGTGTCATTTTCACCGTTCTGTATTATGATTGTGCTATAAATTTTTCATTTATTGCAATTTTATCCCTGAAACTCCTTTAGGGTTTTTTAGCCCTTTAGCTATTTTTATTTCTATAGTTGTTACAAATTTTTTTTCTATTTTGCTCATAGCTAATGATCAGGATAACCAGATCTAAGGCCGGATTCTGCTCGGCCATCCGGACAACTTGGCATCATTAGACCCATTTCATCAAACTGAGTTTAACCGTGGGTCACGAATTTATGAGATTCTTGCCCAATTTTTTGATATTCGTGCATAAAGCCACGAATAGAGGGTGAAACTAGGGTTCCCTAAACTTCTAGGCAATTTATACATTTTGCCCGCATATAACTTTTCTTTACATTTTGGTCCCTGACTCTTTTATACTTGACTTCGGAGGCTCTTTGGGACCTTTTTCTTATCCCTTTTTTTCATCTATCTTAGTCCCAATTTTAAGGTACCTCTGGCCTTGACTCATCATTGTTTACAGTCTAGAATATTATTTTAATTTTATTAAACCTCAATTTACTCTATTTGGGGGACTTCCTTTTTATATCCGATGAATTTTGTACGTTGACGAAGATACCATATATTACGTTTCTCGCCTTTCCTTACGTTTTCTTGGATTTTCAGAAAACTGGATGTTACATTTCTCCCCTCTTAAATAAATTTTGTCCTCGAAATTTGGGGTACATTCTCATCCGACCTTTCTTATATCCTTGCTAATTGGTCTTTTCTTACCCTTTCTTTTATAGGTCTGAACTATGTTTTACTCTTTTTATTCACTTGAGAAGGCTTATATAACTCTTTGGCTAAATAACTAATCATTATGCTCTTACTCTTTCCTATACTAACATTGAAGAGCAACTACCACTGACTATTGTTAAATTCTAGTAGGATGCTAACTATACTCACAGTCTTGATTAATGGAGACATACTGTACCACTTACCTTATTTAAAAATGCACCTGACCCCTTTCTGAATACATAAGCTAGCATGTAGGGATCTATCTATCCCTCGGTCAAGGCTATTGTCTAGTAGGTAGTGGTTCATTTGGCTCTAACTCTGGAAAGCTTATTTCTTGCTTTCCTCATCCCATACACTGTGCTCATCTCTAGAGAGATCTAGTCAGTGGTCTAACTATTTGAGTAAAGCCTTCATATCTCTGTAGTAACAGTCTATCAGACTCAGAAGATCTCTAGTGTCTGAGATAAAAGCTAACTGAAACTGTACTGGTCTTTGAGACTAAGTACTCTGCAAAACTATCTTAGGCTGTCATCTCTACCAGAGAACTATCATGTTGTGGCTAGGGCTCTCTGTAACTCTATGGGATCTACTGTGACCTCTCAGAGCCCTGCTAGGGTCTACTGCAACCCGTTGTGCTATGCTAGGATCTACTGCGATCCATCTCTTAGAGACATCAAAGCCTAAGATCATTGTATCAGACAGTAAAATACATTCTCACTAAGTCCAGTAACCATCGCTCATAATAGCTGAGGCTAAACTCTGAAGTACATTATGCTCTTCATGGGAAGTGGGTTCTATGTCATCTGATTCTCCAGGATCCTGTCATACTGATACTATGGAGCATTTAAAAATTTTCACTCATTACTCCTCATAAGATCCTCAGATTCCCACTTCAGCCCTTCTTTACTTAGGCTTTCTTTTCTTACTCTAATTGTACTCGTCTATCTTTTCCTCTTATATCCTACGATTACTAACTATGCCCATGTTTTGCTTTTAAGTGCTTTGGCACGAGGGCATCTCACACTCTAAGTGTGGTTAATAATTCTGGCAAGAGAGAGGCACACTGGTCCTTATTCATTTCATTTACACATATTATAAGGGATTTAGGCTATGCATACTGAATCTAGACATTTTCTACTAGGGATTCCTCTGTGCATATTTTTCTCACTATTATGATATTACTAGAATCCCTTTACCTTTCTTTTCTGACTCATCTTATTCCTTAACTAACTAGGATACCTTTCGATTATCGGGACACTTTAGTGATTGATGTCATTGTTTGCTACATACTCAAGTTACATTACTATTAGTTAATCAGGCCTAATATCATGCAACCATTGTTGCAAGCAAACCATGATATCAAACACTAATACACAGGCACCTCATGACTGAGCTCAAAGCCACTATCGCCTATATATTGCAAGTTTCCTAATAATCTAAAGTATCCCTCTCTTGCTTCTCTCTCTATTTGCCCTATTCTTGTAGAGTGCTCGGGGAAAGTAGGATTCTTCCTCTACTACATCCTGAGATCTCTCTGCATTGCCTGACTATTTTTTACTTTGGGTGGTATCATGCTAGAAGGGCATCTATGCCGAGGAAAAATGTGTTTTCTTAAATACTTAAGCACATCAACTCAATATCTATTCTCAATTTATTATATCCTCGGCTTGAATACTGTCATATTTTCTTTCTCATTTTACCTTTCTTATCCTCTTACTAGGGTAAGAAATGTTCTACTGCTAGTTGTTTCTGTTGCTAGTTTAAGTTTCTTTACGCTTAAGAGCACTTACATTTTCTCCAGTTCCTTTACTTATTCACTCTCTATAACATCAAGAGGGTCTAGTTTTCGCTTTTACTCTTGCTCTACTCTTAACTAGAGCATTCCTTTGTAGGAAAATTCTATTTCACGAAATCCAAGAATTACATTCTATGGCACTCTTGACTTACACTCTTTCTCTATATAATGTAAAGACTCACCTTCTCAGACAGCCTCTAGCTCCCTCGAGCTTCTCTGAGGGTACTAAGGCACTCACGATTTATCTCAACTCATTTCTACTTTCATATCGGAGCTAGATTCCTCTCTGTCCAACCTCTTCAGTCTCATCCCCAGGAGCACAGTATACTAATTTTAGGGTTTCATTAACCCAAACCAAGACATGCACCTTCAATGTCTGGATTCTACCTTATTGAAGACTTATGCTCCACTGGATGCTTTAATTACTCATGTGCCTTAACCCTACATTATTCTCATATTAGGGAGCTCGTCGGACTAACTATTAGACCCTTGTCTACTTACTTTTCTAGGCTTAGTCTACTCATTTAGTCATTACTAAAGCGAGAGCATCTCTTTTATGGCTAGTTTCTTAACTTTTCCTTGCTCCTCTTATCACTATACTCTACAATTCGGGGGGGTCTATCTTGGGGAATTTGCAAACCACTACTGAGTGGCCTCCCCAATTTAGGGTATCTTATCTTTCGTTTCTCGATCCATAGAAACTTTCGCTGAGCTTTTAATCAAATTAATTTCTCTTTTTATACCATACTCTCTTCTATACATCTCACCTGGATGATGCTATTAGTCACTTTTCTTAACTTTCAGCTCATACTTAGTCTGAGTTACCTATCTCATCATATCTGTAGCTCACAATAAGTCCCATTAACTCATATGGACTTATGATGAACTTAGTACTTCTTAAACTATTCTTATTCTCTTCTGAGTCTTTATCATTTAGTATGTTATAGAGTAGCATTCTAGGTTGGAGTCAACGCCTTACAGGCAGGTTTCAACAACCTTATTGCCCTTGTATTTAACTTTCTCTAATGCTGAGCTCTTTTCTATCTCAACTACTAGGCCCACTAATCACATGTTGCTTACTGAATTTTTTTCATGACCATTTACTGCTCTTTTTCTTTATTTATACTAGGGGTCCCTGCTCTTTGTGCATCGATTGACCCCATAGT
>JAIUCV010003635.1:0-21919 GCA_026724425.1 Erythrophleum ivorense
AAGCAAACTCCTTCTTAAGGCAAAAGAAAAGAACATTTATTTGAAATGACATACAACATAATTAATCACCCATATAGTAAAGACAACTTTATCTCATAATCTAATAACATTTAAATTTGCCTCAACCAAGCAAAATAAGATTAACTAAAGATGTCAAATCAACATAGGTAAAAACCATAGTCCATATCAAAATCCTTCTAACATGGAAGATAGATACATAACCACTACAATCAAAGCCAAGACTGTACATAAAATAGAAGATTTTATATAACCAAGTATTACCAGCACAATTGTAACGCCCGGTACGTTGTAAAAACATCGAAATGGGCCGGTTTGAAAAGCAAGTCCCCTGAGATGAATGATTCAAGGCCAAATAAAATTTGGACAAAATTTTAAATAATAGAAAATGAGGATTTGAGCCTTGAGTTGCCCAGAAATTGGGGTCGGAGTGATTCAAAAAATTTGCCGAAAGACCGTGGCATTTTCATAAATAAGTGTAGTTTTGGAAAAATACCTAGGAGGGCTTTTTAAATGAAAATTTTGAGTTGCCTAGGGTTCTCAGAGGTCTCAAAAATTATGGGAAGCCCCAGGACTGGTAAAGCCCCTCCGGTGTACTCTTTCCTATGTCAGTTAACCTAAACTTTGATCGGTTCATTTAGGAAGGTTTTAGCTCTAATTTAAGTGATTCCAAAGATATTTTATTAAATTGAAAATCTAAATTTTATGATGGAAAAGATGATTCTAAAAAAAGAGCTAAAACGAAGCCGAAACGAAATTGCCATTACAGAAGGGCAAATTTGAAAATAATGGGTTTTTGAATGTTCTAAAGAATTCCACAATTTTCTCCCTTCTTCTCCTCTTTAATGAGCACGAACCTTTCTGCCTAAAATATAGAAAATCTTTAGCTCTCTTAGATGCACTAAAGGGAGGAGAAAAAGAGGAAGAAAGCCAAGGAGAAACTAGTTAATTTCATGGATTTTCTTGCTCCATCTTCCTTCAATCTTGTTCTCCTCTCTTCTTCCTTTCTTTCCATGGATTTTTTGAGTGATTTGATTCTGTTTTGAGGTCAGACCAAGGAGGGAAATTTCTTGTTTGGAGAGGAGAAGCCAACCAAGGGAAGAAACATCCAAGAAACTAAGTAAAAACAAGGTAAAATATCATTCCTATGGTAGCCTCTTCTTGTATGTTTCGGCTAACCTAGGATGGGGTAGGAGGGGCGGGATTTTGGGTAGAACCAAGGGAGAAACCTAGGAAAAGAGTTTAAGGATTAAGAATATGGCAAGAAATTTCAAGAAAAACCAAAGAAAATTAAGTTAGGAAAGTGTAGTGTTCTTGGAGGTTTTGTGAAATCTGATTTTGTGTGAGTAATTTCTTGGCTATTTGAATGTTTCCTTGAGCTCCTAAGACCCTTAGAAACCTCCCCAAGTGGCTCTCCCATCAAGAAAAATTTTGAAACTCCAAAAAGCCTAAATTTATGCTTGTCTCAGCCAAGAGGGGTTTAATGGGCTAGGGAGTGTTTTAATTTGTTCTAGCCTTGATTTGGGACTCCATATGGTAGTAGAAGATGGGAGGAACCCATTGGAAAAATTTAAGAGCCATGGATTGGAAGATAGGACAATGGTGTCCATAATGGTGTTTTATGAAGCAACTTAGTTTTCCAATGGTGCAATTGAATTGATGATGGCTCCAAGGACCTTAAATGAGTCCAAGAAATCTAGAAATGACAAGAGAATGGAGCCTAGCACTTGAATGATATGAGTTGCTTCAATAGGCCATTTATGGAACCAATATGTCTATTATGGAACCAAGTGTGTAATAAGCTTTAATTTAATGTCTTGGCTTGCTTCAAGTGTGTAATTGTGTGATGTTTGTAATGTCTAGGCCAAGAGAACCCTACTCCACCCAAGTGCTATTGTGAAACCAAGAAGGGGAAGAAAAATTGCAAAGTGAGCTTGCATAAATAAAAAAGTAGCTCTTCACCTCATTCTCTTTACATTCTTGTGTGCATATATATGTCTTAGTGTGCTTGCATGCATTCTTAATGCTTGATGACATGCCACTTGATCTTTGTTGTGCATTGGTACCAATGTGTTGTCTTGAATGACTATGATTGTAGAAAGAGCTCATAAGGGAGAGGTGATGCCAAAAGTCCCTTGATGAAGGTGAGGAGATGCCAAAAGTCTCATGAAATGGGTGAGACAAAGCCAATAGACTAAGAGTAAGACAAATCCAAAAGTCCTAGAAATGGGGTGAGGTTAAACCAAAAGTCCCTAGAGCATGAAAGTGATCTTGACATGTGAATGTGGTATGGAATGGAATTTATTGCACACTTTATGCTTGTATAGTTATAAAATTAATGTATGTATGCCTTGAATGTGGTGTGAATGGGTGTGTGAGCTATTGAGATTCTTGGAATCTCACTTTCCTTTTTCCCTCATCCTTGAATTGTCTAGGTGGTATTCCAAGTCAAGGAGATGCAAGCCAAGGACATTGAACATCTTTATTTTGGTGTATTATGTACTTTAAGTGGTGGTTAAATGTCAAAGTAATGATGTATGTAATATTTTTGTGATGTAAGACCATGGACAAGTGTAAAATGATGTATGAATATGATGTAGACTTTATATGACACTAAATCAATAGTATTATGCAAATTGGCTTTTGGATGGCTTAATGTAACTATGCATAAATAGATGTTGAGAGACCAAAATGAGATGCAAATAGTTTGGGACCATTTGGGCAACTCCCACAAGTCTTAAACATACTTTTAGACTTACCCAAAAGGTGCTAAGACCCAATGGAAGCCAAATGGTAATTTTGGTACCCTATGTGGAGCTAAAAGTGACCAAAATGAAACTCTATGTCACTTTTTGGCTAAATGATTTATTCTTGATTTGAGATTTGGCATGCTTTAGAATATGTTGAGAGCTTTTTGAGAAGCTAAAAATCATAATTTTTAGAGATCTATAGAATATTTGATGATTTTTCAAAGTTGGCCGAAATTCTTGAAATGGTCAGATGCACTGTTGTATTGGGTTCGAAATTACTTTCTATCACATATTGCCATGAAATTTTATAGGCTAAAACTAGAGATTATAAGTGACTTGTGCCAACTAGAATCACCACATTTGGATGTCTAGAGAAGGAGATATGATTTTCAAAAATTCAGTCCAATGTCAGGCATCCAACTAGACCTTAGTCACTATTTGATCAAAATTCAGGATCTAGGTGAGTTTGAACTGATCTGGAGTGATTTTTTCCTTCTAGATAACATCCTCAGCTTTCCATATTGGTATCATTCACTTGAATTGGAATTTCATGGAATTAATTGGACATTTTTGAAGTTCATATCAGTAAACTGTGATAGCATCAGGACCCAGTCCGCCTTCCAGACTATTTAACGTTGTAAACGCTCTGTGTGTGGGATGTTATAACTTGTACATATTTTTAGAATGAAGTAGACATCAAAAGATTTCCATAATGACCAAGATTACATGATTTTAATTTTTTATATTTAGTTATGATTTTCCAAAGTTTTGGACAGAATGAGGGCAAATCTGGTCGAAATTCAATAAGTTCAATTTATGCTCCATTTCGGTTTCCTTGGTTCATGAGTAAGATTTTGTGATGAAAATGAGTATTAATGACACATTTAAATATAAGGATGCATGGTATGAACCCACACGATCCACGTGACACCAATTGTGAATTTTTAAGCATGACGTAACGCGATTTAATCCATTATTGTTAGTTCCTTTTCTATGTGCTCTTATGAACATAATGATATGGAGCTTATGAATGCCAAGAATGGGGTTAGATATATATGGTATTACATTTATTGGTATCAGAGTAAAGGTTCAGGCACTTTTGCTCGACATTTGATTCTTGGATGGTATATTTGGCTTGTTTTCAGGTGGTTTTCGGGTGGAATATCTATGTATGTGTGTTAAAAATTATGTTATGGGCTCAAGGCTATGGTTTTTCTTTTCAGTAAAGATGGTTGAGACTCAGAGAGGCCGAGGTAGAGGCAGAGGTAGACCACTTCAAGAACCTGAGGTTGAGTTTGAGGATCTAGTGCGAGCTATCAAGGAGCGGATTGACCAGTTTGAGAACATCATAGCCCAGCAACACTATATGATCCAGCAGTAGTATGAGATGATTATGCAGCTGCAGGGAGCCTTGGCTAAGCAAGAAGAAGCCAGGAGAGAGGCCCCTCAGCCACCTCTGCTTTAGCCATCCACCTCCGGTGTACCCCAGCCTTCCACTTCCGGTGCTCCACCCCCATCTTCCCAGGAACCAGTTCAGGCTCCGCCGTCTATCCAAAAATAATTAAATCAATTTAGAAAGAACAACTCACTGGTGTTTGACGGAGAGCTAGATGCAGACAAGGCAGAGGCCTGGGTGAGGGAGATAGAGAAAATCTTCACAGTGATGGATTGCACCTCAGAGCAGAAAGTTCAACTAGCTACTTTATGTTATGAAAAGAAGCTGATAATTGATGGCTCAATACAAGGCCCTTAATGGAGGCTAGGAATTTACAGATGACTTGGGAAAACTTCTTAGTACAATTTTATGAGAAGTATTTTCCTAGTTCTGTGAGGAAAAAAAACGGTGCAATTTATGGGATTGAAGCAGACAGATGACATGATTGTAGACCAATGCGTGGCAAGATTTATAGAATTGTCTCGGTATTCTTCTTACCTTCAGAGGTATGATGATGAGCCCTAGAGGTGCGAATAGTTTGAGCTCGAGTTGAAACCCCAGGTCAGAGATAGAGTGACTCCATACAGAATCTGAAACTTCAATGCTATCGTGGAGATCAGTAGGGTAATCGAGAATAATTTAAGAGAAATTATACCTACTATTATGGCATCTGGATAGAGGGGAACCCTAGAGTTGAGGAAATCGAGACCAGAAGAAGGAGCCAGTTCCGCACCTTTTAGCAAAAAGAAAAGCAAAGTGCCATGGAACAGAAGGCCACCAAAAGGAAAGAAGGTATAGCCTCAGAAGACTCAGGCATCCACATAGCAATCCATGGTGACGTGTTACAAGTGTGGGAAGCCGCGACACATTGCCAAAAATTGCCCCCCAGGTGGATGCAGCGCCTCCATTCAGACCGCCTCCTCCCAGGCCACAGACCCAGGGTAGGGTGTTTGCCCTTTCTCAGCAGGAGGCTAGTGCGTCTCCCAGTCTTATTCGAGGTACGCTTATAGTAAATGATTTTTCTATGATTGCAATGCTTGATTCAGGTGCTAGTCACTTGTTTATATCTTATGATTGTGTGAGACGTTTGGATCTGGCCGTTAGTACTCTACCATTTAATTTATTTGTCACCACACCCACTAGAGGCCACGTTTTTACTTTCCATGCTTGTTTGAATATCACTATCCAGTTTAATCATTGTCATACTACCATCGACTTGATTTGTATGCCATTTCATGACATTAATTTGATTGTGGGTATGAACTGGATGACTGCCAATAATGCTGTCCTTGATTGTGAACACCGTACTGTATCTGTACCTTCTTGTGGGACCATACCTAGGATAGGAGTCGAGCTATCTTTCATGACTACTACCCAGGCTGAGAGATACTTAGAGCAGGGGTATCAGAGGTTTCTAGTCTTTTTCTCTATACGGGTCGAGGTAGAAGAAGGGATAAAGGAGATCCCGATCATTAGGAAATTCTCGGAAGTTTTCCTTAAAGATTTTGATTTTAGTGGCCTACCTCCTGAGAGAGAGATAGAGTTCCCCATAGAGATAGTGCCTGGGGCTAGACTGGTGTCTAAGGCTCTGTACAGGATAGGTTCCATCGAGCTTGCTGAGTTGAAAAAGAAGATAAATGAGCTGTTAGAAAAAGGGTTCATATGCCCTAGTGTGTCACCTTGGGGAGCTCCAGTGCTGTTCGTGAAAAAGAAAGATGGTAGCTTGAGATTGTGTATAGATTATAAAGAATTAAATAAGTTACCATCAAGAATAAGTATCCTCTCCCTAGGATAGATGACTTGTTAGATCAGTTGGTTGGGGCATCTATCTTTTCCAAGATAAACCTTAGATCTGGATATCACCAGCTGAGGGTGAGAGCTGAAGACGTCCCAAAGACTGCCTTCAGAACTAGATATGGGCATTATGAGTTCCTTGTAATGCCATTCAGACTGACGAATGCGCTCGCGATATTCATGGACTACATGAACAGGGTCTTCAGACTGTATCTAGATAAATTTGTTGTAGTCTTTATTGATGATATCCTAGTGTACTCTAGATCTTTTGAAGAGCATGAGAGGCATCTAAGATTAGCTCTAGAGACTCTAAAAGATAAGAGATTATATGCCAAACTAAGTAAATGTGAGTTTTGGCTAACCGAAATGAAATTCTTAGGTCATGTGATCTCACGAGATGAGGTCGGAGTAGATCCCCATAAAGTTGAGGCTGTGTTATAGTGGGATAGACCTAAAACCATTACCGAGGTTAGGAGTTTCCTTAGTTTGGCAGGATATTACCGATGATTCATTCAGAGTTTTTCTTAGATGGCCTTGCCACTTATGAGGCTGACTCGGAAGGATACACCTTTTCGTGTAGGATGAGAGATGTGAGAGGGAGTTTCCAGAAGTTAAAACTTCGATTGACCATTGCCCCTGTGCTAGTCATTCCTGACCCTAGTTTACCATTTGTGATATATAGTGATGCCTCGATGAGAGGATTAAGATGTGTATTGATGCAGCATGGCAGGGTAGTGGCATATGCCTTTAGGCAGTTGAGGCCTCATGAGGAGAATTATCTCACACATGACTTAGAGTTAGCCGCAGTAGCGTTTGCCCTTAAGATTTGGAGGCACTATTTGTATGGTGCGACTATAGAGATCTATAGTGACCACAAAAGTCTGAAATACTTGTTCGATTAGAAGGAACTCAATATGAGACAGAGGAAATGGATGGAGTTCCTGAAAGATTATGATTATGTATTGAAATATCATCTGGGGAAGGCCAATGTGGTGGCCAATACCCTGAGTAGGAAGTCCATCCACGCTACCCATATGATGATCAGGGAGCAGGAGCTCCTAAAGAAATTTAGAAATCTGAACCTCTCTTGCCAGCTGGTATTAGGTAGATTGTTCCTGAGTAAGACCCGAATTGAGAATGAATGAAGAGTCCAGATCTTAGATGCCCAGAGAGAGGATGAATTCTTGAAACAGATTAGGAGCGAAATCTCCTAAGGTAGGACCTCAGATTTCAGGATATCTGAGGACGGTGTGATAGTATACTGAGATAGAATCTATGTGCTTAGTAGCAATGAGTTGAGAGAGAAAATTCTAGAAGATGCACACAAGAGCAAATATACTATCCACCCAGGTACCACTAAGATGTATCAAGATCTAGAAAGAATCTTTTGGTGGCCAGGAATGAAGAACGACGTCACAGATTATGTGGCGAGGTGTTTAGTGTGCCAGAGGGTTAAGATAGAGCACCAGAGACCAGTTGGGCTGTTGCAACCCTTAGATATCCTCGAGTGAAAATGGGATAGTATAGTTATAGATTTCATTATGGGGTTACCCAGGACATCCTCTGGATACGATACTATTTGGGTCATTGTAGATAGATTGACGAAGTCTGCACATTTCTTAGTAATCAGGGCTACTTACTTATTGGATAGATTAGCCTAGTTATATATACGTGAGATAGTGCGACTTCATGGAGTAACCAGCAACATAGTATCTGATAGGGACCCCAGGTTCACATCGAACTTTTGGAGGTCATTACAATAAGCCTTAGAGATCTGGTTGCGATTTAGCACTGCTTATCACCCCTAGACGGATGTTCAGACTGAGAGGACCATCCAGACCCTAGAGGATATGTTGAGGGCATGTATATTAGAGACGAGGGGGTAACTAGGACACGTATCCGCCACTAGTCGAGTTTGCTTATAATAACAGTTATCATTCCAGTATCCAGATAGCTCTTTATGAGGCTCTGTATGGGAGGAAGTGTAGATCTCCATTATGTTAGGTTGAGTTAGGTGAGAGGAGCTTAATAGGGCCTGAGATAGTTGACCAGACTACCCAGCAAATAGAACTGATTAGAAAGAAACTCCTTATGGCCCAGAGTAGCCAAAAGAGTTATGCTGATAAGAGACGGAAGCCATCAGAGTTTGAGATTGAAAACTATGTATTCATTCGAGTGTTTCCAATGACTGGGGTAGGTCGGTCTATGAAGGTCAGAAAGCTCAGTCCTAGGTATATTGGTCCATTTGAAATCCTTGAGAGAATTAGACTCGTGGCCTACTGGATAGCCCTACCTCCCAACCTAGCCCAAATCTATGTTTTTCATGTCTCCCAACTGAAAAAGTACTTACCAGACCCCTCACATGTCATAGAATATGAGCATATTCAATTACAGGAAAATCTTTCCTATGTAGTGAGGCCAGAGAGGATTGTGGATGCCAAGCTGAAACAACTAAGAAACAAGAGCATCCTTCTGGTGAAAGTGGTTTGAAAGGGCCCGATGTCTGAAAAGGTAACCTGGGAACTAGAAGATGATATGAAATAAAAGTATCCAAAGCTATTTCCCTGAGGTACGTATTTAAATTTCGAGGACAAAATTTATTTTAATGGGGGTGGAAAATGTAACACCCGGTACGTTGTAAAAACACTGAAATGAGCCAGTTTGAAAAGTAAGTTCCCTGAGATAAGTGATTTAAGGCCAAATAAAATTTGGATAAAATTTTAAATAATAGAAAATGAGGATTTGAGCCTTGAGTTGCCTAGAAACTAAGGTCAAAGTGATTTGAAAATTTTGTTAAAAGACCGGTGGCATTTTCGTAAATAAGTAAAAGTTTAGAAAAACACCTAGGAGGGCTTTTTAAATGAAAATTTTGAGTTGGTTAGGATTTTCAAAGGCCCCAAAAACCATGGGAAGCCCTGAGACTGGTAAAGCCCTCCAATGTACTATTTTCGATGTCGGTTGACCTAAACTTTGACCAGTTCATTGAGGAAGGTTTTAGTTCTGATTTGAGTGATTCCAAAGGCATTTTATTAAATTAGGAACCTAAATTTTATGATGGAAAAGACGATTCCAAAAAAGGAGTTAAAACGAAGCTGAAACGAAATTGCCATTACAGAAGGGCAAAATTGAAAATAATGGGTTCTTGAATGTTCTAAAGAATTCCACACTTTTCTCCCTTCTTCTCCTCTTTAATGAGCACGACCCTTTTTGTCCAAAATACAAAAAATCTTCAGCTCTCTTAGGCACACTAAAGGGAGGAGAAAAAGAGGAAGAAAGCTAAGAAGAAACTAGGTAATTTCATGGATTTTCTTGCTCCATCTTCCTTCAATCTTGTTCTCCTCTCTTCCTCCTTTCTTTCCATGGATTTTTTGAATGATTTGGTTCTGTTTTGAGGTCACACCAAGGAGGAAAATTTCGTGTTTGGAGAGGAGAAGCCAGCCAAGGGAAGAAACATCCAAGAAACTAAGGAAAAACAAGGTAAAATATCATTCCTATGGTAGCCTCTTCTTGTCCCTTCTTCTTGTATGTTTCAAGCCAACCTAGGATGGGGTAGGAGGGGCTAGATTTTGGGCAGAACCAAGGGAGAAATCTAGGGAAAAGAGTGCAAGGATTAAGAATATGGCAAGAAATTCTAAGAAAAACCAAAGGAAATTAAGTTAGAAAAGTGTAGTGTTCTTGGAGGTTTTGTGAAATATGATTTTGTGTAAGTAATTTCTTGGTTATTTGAATATTTCCTTGAGCTCCTAAGACCTTTAGAAACCTTCCCAAGTGGCTCTCCCATCAAGGAAAATTTTGAAACTCTAAGAAGCCTAAATTCATGCTTGTCTCGGCCAAGAAGGGTTTAATGGGTTAGAGAGTGTTTTAATTTGTTCTAGTCTTGATTTGGGACTCCATATGGTATTAGAAGATGGAAGGAACCATTGGAAAAAATTTAGGAGCCATGGATTGGGAGATGGGACAATGGTGTCCATAATGGTGGTTTATGAAGCAACTTGGTCTTCCAATAGTGCAATTGAATTGATGATGGCTCCAAAGATCTTAAATGAGTCCAAGAAGTCTAGAAATAACAAGAGAATGGAGCCTTCCTCAGCACTTGAATGATATGAGTTGCTTCAATAGGTCATTTATGGAACCAATATGTCTATTATGGAACCAAATGTGTAATAAGCTTTAGTTTAATGTCTTGGCTTGCTTCAAGTGTGTAATTGTGTGATGTTTGTAATGTCTAGGCCAAGAGAACCCTACTCCACCCAAGTGTTGTTGTGAAACTGAGGAGGGGAAGGAAATTGCAAAGTGAGCTTGCATAAATAAAAAGGTAGCTTTCCACCTCATTCTCTTTGCATTCTTATGTGCATATGTATGTCTTAGTGTGCTTGCATGCATTCTTGATGTTTGATGATATGCCACTTGATCCTTGTTGTGCATTGGTACTAATGTGTTGTCTTGAATGACTATGGTTGTGGAAAGAGCTCATAAGGGAGAGGTGATGCCAAAAGTCCCTTGATGAAGGTAAGAAGATGCCAAAAATCTCATGGCATGGGTGAGACAAAGTCAAAAGTCCCTAGACCAAGAGTGAGGCAAATCCAAAAGTCCTAGAAATGGGGTGAGATTAAACTAAAAGTCCTTAGAACATGAAAGTGATCTTGACATGTGAATGTGGCATGGAATGGAATTTATTGCACACTTTATGCTTGTATAGTTATGAAATTAATGTATGTATACATTGAATGTGGTGTGAATGGGTGTATGAGCTATTGAGATTCTTGGAATCTCACTCTCCTTTTTCCCTTATCCTTGAATTGTCTAAGTGGTGTTCTAAGTCAAGGAGATGCAAGTCAAGAACATTGAATATCTTTATTTTGGTGTATTATGTACTTTAAGTGGTGATAAAATGTCAAAGTAATGATGTATGCAATATTTTTGTGATGTAAGACCATGGACAAGTGTAAAATGATGTATGAATATGATGTAGACTTTATATGACACTAAATCAATAGCATTGTGCAAATTGGCTTTTGGATGACTTGATGTAACTATGCATAAATAGATGTTAAGAGACCAAAATGAGATGCAAATGATTTGGGACCATTTGAGAAGCTCCCACAAGTCTTAAAAATACTTTTAGACTTGCCCAAAAGGTGCTAAAACCCAAGGGAAGCTAAATGGCAATTTTGGTACCCTATGTAGAGCCAAAAGTGACCAAAATAGAACCCTGTATCACTTTTTAGCTAAATGATTTATCTTGATTTGAGATTTGGCATGCTATTAGAATATGTTGAGATATTTTTGAAAAGTTAAAGATTATAATTTTTGGAGATCTATAGAATATTTGATGATTTTTCAAAGTTGGCCAAAATTCTTGAAATGGTCAGATGCACTGTTACATTGGGTCCAAAATTACTTTCTATCACATGAGGCTAAAATAAAGTCAAATTGCCATAAAATTTTATAGGCTAAAACTAGAGGTTATGAGTGACTTTTTCCAACTAGAATCACCCCATTTGGATGTCTAGAGAGGGAGATACGATTTTTCAAAGATTAAGTTCAGTGTCAGGCGTCCAACCAGACCTTAGTCACTGTTTGATCGAAATTCAAGTTCTGGGTGAGCTTGAACTGGTCTAAAGTGATTTTTTCCTTCTAGATAACATCCTCATCTTTCCAGATTGGTATCCGTCACTTGAATTGGAATTTCGTGGAATTAATTGGACATTTTTTAAGTTCATATTAGTAAACTATGATAGCATCAGGACCTAGTCCGACCTCCAGACTATTTCTTATGGAAAACACTCTGTGTGTATGATGTTATAACTTGTAAATATTTTTACATGAATTAGACATCCCAAGCTTTCCAGAATGACCAAGATTACATAATTTTGATTTTTATAGATTTAGTTAGGATTTTTTAAAGTTTTGGACAGAATGGGGGCAAATCTGGCCAAAATTCAATAAGTTCAATTTATGCTCCATTTCGGTTTTCTTGGCTCATGAGCAAGATTTTGTGATGCAAATGAGTAGTAATGATGTATTTAAATATAAGGATACATGGTATGAACCCACATGATCCACATGACATAAATTGTGAATTTTTAAGCATGGTGTAACGCGATTTAATCCATTATTGTTGGTTCCTTTTCTATATGCTCTTATAAACATAATGATATGGAGCTTATGAATGCCAAGAATGGGGTTAAATATATATTGTATTACACCAATGGTATCACCTAGTGGAATCTTTGAGTAACCCATATCATAGAGTGCTTTTGCCCCTTATGCTACTTTAGTTGGAGCAACAAATCCTTCAAGAGGACATCCCACAATGCAAAATATATATCTAGAGCAAAGGGAATTTTATTACAACACTAACAATATAAAATTTGCTAATGAAGAATCTAAAATCTAAAGTAAGTAAAGAGAAGAGAAATAGATTGTTGTTTTAAGATCATTCAAATTCTTAAAACAAGATCTTAAAACAAGAGATAATGTAAGCCAATTTTATAATTTAAATTATCTTTCAAGGTTATTACTCATTAGATAAACTTCTAGTCTTTTTATAAAATAGTAATTTATCTAACAATACAACCATCCATAAATTTTGACTCAACCATATGTTATATGTTTGACCATAACCAATGCTTACTTTAAGATTTAGAGTTTAGACAGGAAAGCTAGCACCTTTTACATTCTAAATTGCTACCATCAAATCCTTTGCATTTGCTAGCTAAAATTCATATCTTATATTTATATAAAAAACAAATTAACAAAAATATAAAAAAAATTGTAGACTTTATCTTTCTTTTTTTTGTTAGGCATTGATTAATTGTTGATACATAATCCATATGCTATCAAATTTTCGAAAGGAAGTTTATGCAAAATAGAAAGCAGTGTATCAATGGATATTGGAACTTATAGGTTGAAATGTAGTTATAAGTAATGTAGCAATTAAGAAGGTAGAAGATTACCAAGTGATTGTAGAACTAGCCTCAGTGTCAAAGCCCAAAAAAAAAAAAAAAGAACCCACCACATTTAACTAACCATAAAATCTAGATTTAAATAATAAGCCAACCAAAATATCATAATCAAAGAAGAAAGCAATTAGAAAAAACCATCAAATCCAATAGGCTAATGCTCTAATCATGCAAAATGGGAGAAAGACATTAGAAAAAAAAAAACTTAGAAAATAAGAGAAAAACGAGGTTCTTTAACTTCTTTGACAAAAAATGCAACTTCTTATAAAAGCAAGTGGTAGCATTACAGTAGCTATTGCAATCATCAATGTAAATGAGGTTCTAGTATGACGGTGGGGGGAAGGGGAAAGGTCAAAATGAAGCTTATGTAGGGTTGTCATGTGGTGCTAACATCAAATAAAAGATGTTACAACATTTTTAAGAATGTTATAGCCCCAATTTTTTAAAACCATAGTTACAATAGATGTCCTAAGCATAGATAAGACAGTGTCTTCATTAAGGTTTAAATAAAACTATATTTAAGACACGAGTCTTAACTGCAATTAAGGAAACCACAATTAGGACATGGATTTGTTGCAATTTCCTTAACTGCAATTAAGGCACCATAGGAAAAGACCAAACTTTTAGTAGTGGCCTTAATGGAAATGCTAATCATGTAAGGTTACTCTGATTTCTTGGATCTAGCCACAAAGGTCTCTTAGGTGGAACAATTTATCAAGGAGAAAGAGCATAGAAGAGTGACTATGACTCCAAAAGGGCTTTCTGTCATACCTAACTTAATCTAGCTCATTCATACTATTTATGGGATTCAAGGCAAAGTTCACATCCACTTTTAGAATTTTCAATGCCAGAAATGACCCATTTGCATGTCATAGGAGCCATAGGGGTCTAAATTTGTTTATTTTTTTTTCTTTTTCTTTATTCATTTTCATTATAAACACATTTGTTTAGGTCCATTTTATCATGATTAGCTCGTGGGACACCCTAGAAGAGTCATAAACCCAAAATGATATAGGCTCCATGATTTTGTACTAATTTTGAAAATTTATAACTTAGGCTATCTAACTCTAATTCATGCAAATTAAGTGTCTATGGAAAGCTTAAGATATGAACTATGTGTTATAAAAATTTTGGTTAAAAATTGAGTTCATTTGACTCATAAAATCTAATGGAACAATACCTATCCATGGAAAAGAACTCATGTAACAGACTCAAAATTTCATAAATGCATATCTTTGGCTACATAGGTCCGATTTATGTGATCTCAATGGTCACGGAAAACTTATAATGTCAACTACAACCTATAAAATTTCATGATCATCAAAGTTCATGTGGCTCCTCAAAGATATGAAAAACCATATCTGCACTAGGTGAACAGTATCATGACTAATTTGAAATTTCTACAGAATTTCATAAATTTATGAAATATTTTGTACAACTCTAAAAATTTTAGTTTTTAGATTATTAGAAATCTCTTATTAGGTTCTAATTGTATGCAAAATCTTAGAGTCAAATTAGGTTATTTGGGCCACTTTTGACATAAAAGTTGTTGAGGCCAAATTTAAGACTAACTTTGGGTTCAATTTGAACCATTTAGTGTCTAATTGGTTTTCTTCCACTTTAAGCACATTTTATTCATCCTAAATGACATTTCTAACTATTCTATGACATGTCAAAATGATTGGATAAAAAATTGACCCTTTGACACTCAAATATACATATTTACATCATATCATCTCATATGTCATTTACTAACATAATGCTTATACATCACCATAAATTGCCATACATTCATATTTTCATACTTTTACATATGGTTCCATTATGAGACATGGGTTATCATCATCAAATATATCATAAGTCTATAAAGATACAAGTAATGTGTCATATGTGTACATACATCAAAATCTAATACAACATGTAGAATACTAATACATCCTTTTCTAACATTTATGCTTTCTCATGGTCTTGGTTTTAGCTTGGTGAACTAAAAATGGTTAGTGGGAGCATAGGAGTGAGGTTCGAAAAGAATCTTAGTAGCTAATTTTAACTAAATTAATGCACACATGAATACCATGAGTGAATGCCATGCATGTGGTGCAAGAATGTTATGCATATGCATTGTGTAAGTCAAATGTGTCATATAGTATAAAAATTCACTCATTTTCTAGCCACGACATCATCATAAACTTGCTAGGCTTAACTAATCTCAACCTGAGGCCAAGGAAGAGTTAGTACGCTCAATTCCATGTCTTAAGGAGATAAGAGTTATACAAGAAAGGGAGATAAAGCTACTTTAAAGCTTTTAGAAACTATAAGTGCCACTAAACCACTTAGTCTTGCCTTTTCTCTTAGCTTTCTTTCACTTGGCACTCACTAGATAGGCCTATACATAGTAATTTCAAGATAAATTAACCTAATGGAATTCATTCTAGGCCTTATCATTTCTATTCTAGGCCTTATCATTTCCAAACCCTAAACTCTTATTTGCTACAAGTCTTATATCTCTCAAGAAACTCATTTAGATCATTACATGATTAATTAAAGGGGTTTAGAACCAACTTGCTTTATTAACCCAATCTAGGCTCTAAAAATTCAACCTTCATTTTAGGGCTTCTAAATTCAAACCAATGGCTCCATCATTTTTTATTCCTTTCATATAAGTCCCTAAATTTGTTAAAACTCAAGAAAACATTCCTAGGCAGCTCATCTTTCACTTGCTCGAACCAGTAACAATAAAGAAGTGATATAGAGTTTTGTTGGTTCTTTCCTAGATTTAGAGGCATAAGCGTGTTCCTTAGCTTCTCTTTTATCTAATTATAGTTTCATATAGCTCAAAATGCCTCATAATAATTCTAAAACTTCCAAGGTGCAATTGAAACCCTAATTTCTTTATATTAAATTCTAGGGCTTCTTTTTGCATTCCAATTGCATAATCTTGTTTCTCATGCCTAAAAAACACTAGTTCGTCCTTGTTTCCATGCAAAATAATTCCCTTTCTTAGAGAGCTAGGGCTGGTTGAATAAGGAGGAGGAGAAGAAGCCAAGAAGAGACCAATTTCCCACCATGATTCATACATCATCTTGAAGCTTATCAAGTGGGAAAATTGATGCAAAACTTGTTTTCCTCAAATATTCTCCTTCCAAAAGTTCAAAAATGAAACCCTCCTTTTAGGACACTAAAATTACCAAGAAAAAGAGCATGGAGAGAAGAACAAGTTTGGTGAAAGAACTAGCATGAAAAGAGTGCAAAATCTTACCTTTTCTTGGCTTGGTTTCCTCCTCCTTTCTCTCCCTTCTTGTGTGACACAAGGTACTGGTTCAAAGGCTTCAAAGTCAATTTTAAGGAGTTAGGGACGTGCCTGGCCTGATATAAGAAGGAAAGGAGGTGTTTTAAACATATTCTTAAATTTTCATTATATCCATCCACTTCATTTCTTTCATTTAGACTCATTTTAGCTCCTTTTTTAAAACCGTCTTGTCCATATGAAAATAAAAGTCCCCTAGTTCATTAAAAACATTTATTTTCAATTTTATGAGGTTTGGAGCCATCCCAAATCATCCAATCAAAGTTTAGATCAACTGACTAGTTTAAATATGCACCAAAAGGGTTTTGACAATTTTGAGGGTTCCTATAGTTTTTAAGGCTTTTGAGAACATGGGAAACTCAATTTTATCATTTAAAATTTTCTCCTTTAAGTTTCTAAAAAGTTTCCTAAAATTACAAAATTATCATTACATATATAATTAAATTTATTTAGCTATTCTAACTCCAATTTTGGATCATCTTTAACTTTGTACCTTCATTTTTAGATGCCTAGATTATTATTCTAACCTTACTTAGCCTTATTTCATTTTATTCTGGGTCTTTCTTTTGCATCTCATCAATTTTAATTCAATTTTAGGAAGACTGAATATTACACTTTCCATGAGTTCCATCATCAACATTGAAGAGAAGCTAATAATGCTATTAAGTGACATGAAGAAGAGAATTTTAAAGTGGTTGACATGAGTATAGTTGAGATCCTAAATGGTGAAGGTTATTCATCTCTAACCCTAAAGGCCATATAAAGGCAAAGAAACACAGAAGCTAAATGTCGTGGAACCTTTTCTTTTTGACACCACTGAGGTGGAGCAAATATTTGATTATCTTATAAAGGATAAGTAGATCATGCTATTAGATAGACATTAAATTCTCTTAGCTGAGGAATTGAAAGTAAAGAAATACTATAAATTGCACAACTCCTATATTCATACTACCTACAGTTGTATAGTGCTCCATAATGCCATTAAGAAGATGCTTAAGGAAAGACGTTTTAAGTTAGTTGAGAAAGACATGGTGTAGATTACCATTGGCTATGTAAATATTTATTGTTAAAGAAGAAAAGCCAAATCTTAAGGAGAAGTCAAACCAAAGTCGAGCAATACCAATAGAAATATTATGCCTCTCAGTATCCTCATGTAAGCTAGTTCATATCAATAAGGGTAAGAGGGGCAAAGTATTAGCTATAACACCCTAAAATTAAGTAAGGTATTAATCATAGATTTGGATTAATTAAAAATAATTAATATGAAATGATCAGGTAAGTTAGGTGAATGAAAATTTTAGAAAGATAAATTATTAATATGGGTTTGACATTTAATTGGGATAGAAATTTCATTTATGCCTAAATTAATGTAGGAGATCATGATAAGAGGCTAATGGAGGCCCAATAAACTAGGTGCAAACCCAATTTGATTTAATGTGATAGAGGCCCAAGATCCACCTTGTATGGGCTCTTATAATTGACCCAACAATCTTGGTGCAGACCCAAATCAATTAAGTTCTTCAAACTTGGCCCAAACCTAATAAAAATTCAGTAGCCCAATGCATAAGAGTTGGCCCAACATAGCTTAAATCTGAAGCCCATTTAGAGTTGGATCTTTGGAGCAGCCTATGACCCATATTTGACCCAACTTAACCCAAATAAAACCCTAAACACTTCAGCCCCTTCCCCATTTTGCTGAAACACATATCTCATTTTCGAAGGTTTAGAGGGAGGCTAGAGTTTGGGGCAGGAAATTCATCATTTCTCATATTTAGAGTAAGATTCAACCAAGGTAATAATTATATAACTTAATCCCCTCATCTTTCTCTTTAATTTAGCTTGATTAGTTTTTTATTTGGAGTATTTTCACCCACACCCAAAAATCTGAAACTTGTCATTTGATGTTTCCATGGTAAAAATTCGTAGGTTGAGGTTAGAGCTGACATTAGATAAGTATAAACTCTTCTTTTTGAGGTATTTCTATTAGTTTAAGACCCCAATGATTGGATTATAGTGTGGGTATTAATTTTGTACGAATTTGCTTAGAATTTTGGGTAAAATATTGAAGTTTATGGTAGAGGACATTTTAATCCGAATTTGGGGACTTGTAGTGGCTGGGTAAGTTTTCCTAGGTAGTCATTATCATTTTAAATTCTTTGGGTACTTGTTGCTACTATAAATGATGAATTAAAGTAGTAATTCTCTGATGCTATGGTTATAGGGAGATTTTTGTACCATTGGTGGCTGTTGCAAATTGTCTACAAGTGAGGTAACCGGGAACTATATTAATTCCATGCATGTATCTATTTTAATTTTATATTTGTTGTACATGAATGATTTGAAATGCTAAATGAATTGGTTAGCTATCTATTGTATTGTGATTGGACTTTGCGAGTTCATGGTGGAGCTGTGGTGTGGCTGCCACCCATGTATGTACTTCGATCGGGCACCAGGTTATGATCAAACCCCAGATGCACTAAGCCCTGGTTGTGCCCAATGGGGAGTAGGTGCCATGGAAGGGCCTCTCCCGGTGTCATTGGCCTTTAACATGTAAAAATATGATTGCTAGTATGGGATAGTAATCATGATAGCCTAATTATTTTATTTACTGATATGACTGGAATGTTTTCTGATGCTTATGTGAAATTATGTATATATGTTAATTAAGCTGGAATATATGATGAAATTGCCTTGGTTACTAAGATTCGCATCTCACCCCATTTTATGAGATTAATATTTTAGGTAAAGGTTCTTCGGGTAAGGATAAGGGGAAGCAAGTGAATGAAAATCCATGAGCTCTAACTATGTAGGGAGAAGGCTACATTTAGGCTGATTTGTTTAGTATAGATGCTAAATTTTATATTCCTTTTTGTATAGCATCGTCATGTAATCATGTTGCCAAGTGTAGGCTTTTATCTTTTGATTACTTAGAATGTATTTATTAAGGAGTTAGGCCTCATCTTAACTTAGTATTGGATGTATGAATTGACAGTATCTAATATATGAACTTTGTTGAATTTATGATATAGTTTACCATTTGGGAATTGTAATCGTGTGATGCATTAGATATTGATATGAACCATTGATGTATGAAATCTCTAACGGAATGCATATCAAATGTTAATTGTCAATAGTGAATGAATTCTTGTTGTTATTACTCTATGGACTTGCTGATATAGGGTAGTTTGAGGAGTGAAAATTTATATTTAAGTTTTGAATTGGCAATGGTAGCATAGTTAGGTGATTAGGGTAGATAAATACCAGTAGAGTTATATAAAATGAGAGAAAGTGGTCTTAGGGTATTCCTAATATGAGAATTAGAGTGTATGGGATAAAATTTAGGAGATGTGGTTATAGGAGGGAGTCACGCCACGGCTAAGAAGGCCGTGCCACTGCCAAATGAGTGACAGAGGAGAGGGGAGCCGCGGCCTGAGACATCTCGCCGTGGCACAAGCGAAGAAAATTTCCCTGGGGAGTAACAGTGGTGAGGAACACCGCGACCTGAGGAATCTCGCCGTGGCTTAGAGTGAAAAAAATTTGCCCAAGAGGATAACAGAATGAAACTTCGCCACGGCGCAGCATGTACCACCGTGGCACTAGTCAAGGAAACAAAGTGAGGTGTGTCTAGTAGCGCGTCTCGCTGCGGCTCTAATGTATTCCCCCAAGGCGAGGATCGTGGGACTTAGAACAATAGCTCCAGGAGGCATTTTCGCCACGGCGCCATGTAGGTCAACCGTGGCGATGGCCTAACTCACCGCGATGAATTTTATGAAAGTTGCCCAGTGGTTCTCGAAAGTAACTTAGTTGTGGCGTGAATGGTCGAGGCTGCGGCTCAGGTCTCCAAACTCCTACCTTTAGCCTAGAAACTCTAGTTTCTTTAATGGTAATGCTAGGAAATGATATAGGAACACTTATGGGAGGTTTTTGTGTGTTGAAATTGATGGATGGATGAATCATAAGCCCCTCATGATAGTATGATTTCTTTTATGCATTTTCTTTTCATTTGTGGTTGTTTAGTGATGATCCTAACATCAAAGTTCAAGTTTTCTTATATTTTCATAACATAACAAACTGTAACGACTCCAAACCTTGATCATTAATTATTAATTACATATTTAACTATAATTACCATGTTGAGAAGATAGGGTTGTCACATTAGCATTAAAAAATAATGAACTCAGTCGATGTCATGATTGACTAACTATTGAAAAAAATGAATAGTTGAATTTGCGTTAAATGTGACTAGTTGAGGTTACAATTGATGAATACACTGAGGAATGAACATGACTAGTTGAAAGCTAAAGCTAGGATTGATTAGTCATGTAATGATAGTTAAGCTCTTATCTAGGTGTGATTAGCTTGGTCAATGTATTAACTAGTCAACCAAGAATGTCAACTAATTAGCTGAGAGCCCTTATGGTTATGACTAATCGATGAAAAAAGAAATGTAGAGTTTGACCTACTTAGCATGTCTTCCACATAGAATGTCCTATTTATGTATGACAAAGGCCAAGAAGCTATTGCGTGCATAAAATATATATGGATGACATATTGTCATGGGAAGTAGTTACCCATCGAAAAAGACATTATAAAAGGGAAGAAGGGCCAAAACACCGAGGATACATCAAAAAACCGCAAAAAAAAAAAAATCTAGCAACTTACTTTATCTTATTTTACACATCTATTTATTCGGTTTGTTCCTTTCTTTATTTGCAACTGTAATTATCATCTTTGTTCACTAGCTTGAAGTTCTTTATTTCTAGGTTATTTCAGCATTTTATCATCGTTTCCTGCTCATTATTAGAATTGTTGTTAATTTCTTTCAGTTTTTTTTCTATTGTCATTAGATATTGTTTGATTTTGTACAAATATTGAATTAATTTTAAATAATACTTCCAGCCATAATTCAGTTATCTCCATCCATTTTCATTTATCTTCATTTAAAACTTTCTTTATCTAGGTTTAACTACATTTAAGATTTAAAAAATTTTATCTTTGAAAAGTCGTGTTTTGTCCCTATGATTCATTTAAAAAACAAGCACCGCTTAGTCAAAATTCCATGTTACGATTGAACTCTCTCGAATTTTGCCCGCAACATGTCAACTAGTATACACCACGAGCCTTGGGAAAATTGTATAGAGTAATCAGGTTGGCATGGATCAATATTGAGTGTCAATGATACAAATATGGTAACTAGCGATACGAGCAAAGATAGTATTGAAACTTTTTATATAATTAACTCTAACATCTTTATTACATAATTAATGGCCTTTATAAGTAGCTCTCCTATCTGCAATTAGCCCTGCACATACCCTTCTATCAAAGAATAGGCCTACAACAGTTAATGATGAAGTGGTTGCTTGTGTTGGTACATATCCATCTTATTTGCTCCATTATATTGCATATATAGCATTGAGTTTCGAGTCATGTTCCACGACAGTGGGGACAATGCCAGTGTGAACACCATTCCCCATTTCTATGATGCAGAGCCCATACCATTATTAAAGGTTTGAAATCGTGCTCTTCTTTGGTACCTATCCTAGCTGTATAAGCATCTCATAAGGGGTTTGAGTTTTCTCTTATAGCACTGAAAATTGATACAATATTTATATATCTTTATTTTTTTAATCAAAGTTATGTAACCAAAAAT
>JAIUCV010003636.1:0-21853 GCA_026724425.1 Erythrophleum ivorense
TGACAAAACAGTACAGCAATTATTGAAAGACAATGACGCTGTACATAAAACTAACCCCTCTACCTCTATTTATACCAATTCTATGATCACAAAAAGACACCTATACCCTTCAGTTGAGGTGAACTATAAGTAACTGTTCTGTTAACTAGAAAACTTTTCTAAATCCTCCTCAATACCTCTTCACACATCTGATACTTCTTAAATACCTGATAAACAAAAAGTGAAAATAAGGAAAAAAGAGGAGGGGGGGGGGGGGGGCGAAGTTGTGCAAATTATATTGAATTTTTGACTAACAATATAATTCCGAGGATATTACCTGTGCAGCAGCACCCCACAGTTGCTTGCTTCCCCACCCAAATACCAAGATAGAGCATACTCAAGAATGGAATTAAGTGAATTTGGGCTTATTGAACCAATGAGCTCCTTTATAGCAGCCCCACTCATAGAACGGACAGAATTATCATTGTCATTGGCCAAGCAGGCCACTAAATGGACAAATAATGTCTGTGCTTGCTCGTTCAAAACACTTCTTGGAAATTTGACTATAATAGCATGAATCATTTCAAGAACAGATTTTCTTCCAGTTGAATACTCATAGCTGCAAGGATTAAAATATTCACAATCATAAAAAATAGGGAAAAAATATAGCTATAATAACCAAGCAACATACAGACTACTCTTGACCACCTTGCCTTAGATTTGCAAGAAGGAAATCTAGATGTTGTTGCAGGCGCTTCTCTGAAAGCCGATAATCAAGCAAAAATTGCAACAAAATCTTACTGCATTTCTTGCGAATTGATTCCAATTGACTTGTCACCATCAATTCCGCAACCCTAGTAATAAGATCATAAATTTCAGGTACAACAAGCTTGCGATTTGACAATACCCTTAAGCAGTGAAAGGCCACAGGAGATTGATTCCTTTCAAGGTCAACAAATAGTGGAAGCTGAATTAGGAGGAGTATCTGGTCTGATGTAAGTGTAATTTTGGTGCTCCGCAAAAAGCACAGTCAGCAACGTCAAACATGATTGCATTAAAGGACTACTAGAGTTGACCGAACTATGTGCAATGTCCAACAGGGCAGCCTTGACTCTCTCAGCTTGGGATTCAAGGGATGGTAAGGGCAACCTTACCAGTAGAGTAAGGCATCCAAGGGAAGCAGACAAGATATCCTCATATTTGGAGCACAAGCACTCACTTAGTAACCTGACAAAAGGATCTAGTAAGGATAGAATATGTGCATCTTTCATATCCTGTTTCATACCTTTAACATGTTTATGCAATATTCTGAGAGCAAACACTGTAATTAGGTGTGAGCATAATGAGCCACCTTCAACTACATGGCCCATAGAAATTTTTTTAGCATCAATACAAGAATGCTTATCCACCATGTTAATTGATCTATTCTCATGCCGGCCAATCTCATCTTTAATCCCATCTTCAACAAGGCCATAAATAAAGATAAACAGATCAGTCTCATCTACTGATGGATTGACTTCAATACCAGCAGCTATATGATGCAACATACTTTCCAACTTTGCTTTTACTCTTGGTGTGATGTTCTTCTGCATATGGGCTGTCACTGGTGCAAGAAGCTTCATCGCATAGCTTTTGAATGTAATGTTTTGGGCTATCAGTTTCAAGGTTTCAAAAGACTTTTTCCTCCTGGTTTCTTTCATCTTGGAAGCTATCTTTTCCACCTCCTTTTCTTCAGCAACATCTCCAAGAATGTCCATCTCAATTACACAAAGAAGATCCTCCAAAACAATAATCTAACTTTCCATTCACTGTATTCAAAAGACACTTAGACAAAATAAAATTAAGTGTGTAACCTAACACATGAAGTTCATATCCTCTCTTCAAGGTAGATTGCAAAACCTTGACAATGAATTGCAAGTATTCCAATCCAAGCTCCTTCAAACAAGTTGCAATGCAGACCTAGCTTCATCACGAACGCTCTCTAGACGACTCTTTAAAAAGTTTGAAATTCGATGAACAATACTTGAAATATGCAAATCCATTACATCTCCTGGAAGCAACTTAAGTAGTTTCACTGCTGCGAGACTGATATTCACATTGACCCTTTCTGACTCAGAATTTAGCAGCTTTTGTATCTTTGGGAAAACAACTTTAGAAAGGCAAGTCTGTATCTCTGTGTCCACAACAGAAGTACCACAGTTACCTAAGATAGCAGAAGACACAGTGACAGCAGTCCCAGAATCAGAATCAACGCCAAATGATGATTCTTTAGGGTAAGAAATTTCTGAAAAATGAAATTTGTCCAAAATAGAGCATATCAGCCGTATAAACACTTTCTGCTTTTCTGGACTGCTGGACATCCCCCCGCAAGCATCTGATCAATAATGCATAGTATGACTTCCATTCCATCTGACCAGCCACAGAAGCAATGGTCTCTATACATGCATTTTTCATGTGTTCTGCCTTTCCTTCTTGTTCATCAAATAACATGTTGAAGAAGAGTGGCACAAACACTCTCTTGATGATGCCCTAGAAGTAACCAATAGCATATTACATTCAGTAATTAGGGGGGAAAAATTATCCATATCATAGGATAAAGTCATTACCTCGGACATCTTGTTCATACTAATAATATTTCTAAACCGTGACAATGCCCTCACTCTCCTATGCATCTGCAGTATCAAATGTAATAATTTAAGAAATGTAGCATCTTACTTAAAGACCTACGAAAATATAGGAACTTAGAAAGTAATAACTGAATATGAATAACAAGTAAAACAGTTTGATAGAGTGAAGAAATAAGCATTACAGTGTATAATCATGCCAAGGAAAAACAGCAGAAAGATGAAAGAAGTTAGGCTTGAAAAAAAAAGAGGAAGACATCAAATCATTATGTATTTGGAAGTGAAAAATCTCCATCCTGTGTAAACAAATGAATGCAAGGTAACTAAGAGCTCTAAATATGGAGTGCAGCTTAGTGTATTTGGAAATAAAAAAACTCCATACCTATGTAATCTATTGGAGACGACATAAAAAAGACTACTTGAAAACATCATAAAGAAATCGTACTTTACAACACATGCAATTAGCATATTTTAATATTAGGTTTTTTTTAATTATTTTAGAAAACATTATTTTGTCAGGTTTTTCATTATCTTATTTGGGATAATCATATTTTAAATTTTAATCTAAATTGATTAAAATAAGATTATTTTAAGTATTTTGTTTGAGACAGAAGTTTTAGATAGTAGGAGTTTTGATGGGCACCTAAATAAGGTCTCCCAAAAGCCAACTATTAAGGTGGAAGAACCACCCTACTTAAGTATCCCATTGAGTATCCCATATTACTCAATGTGGGACTTTGACATCCCATAATACTTTGGTTTCCATCAATTGACCGCTCTTGGAAGGCTGATGTCCCAATGGCTACACTCTATGACATTTCATTCGGCGGCACTTCACTTGACCTTCCACTTGTCAGAATCCTTCACAAGTAACCCTTTTCGAAATCACTAACACCCAGCTTTGATACCAATTGATGGGCACCTAAGGTGGGGAACCTTCCCCCAAAAGCTATCGATTGAAGTGGGAGAACCACCCTACTTAAGTACCTCATTGAGTATCCCATATTATTTAATGTGAGACTTTAGCATCCCATACTACCTTAGTCTCCATCAAGTTTTCAAATAAAATATTTTACCATTAGCTTTAGCTTAAGCCTTATCATTATCTATTGTTGGAATTTGTGTGACAAAGTTTGTTGCCCTGACTATTTTCATTCAATAAAATATGTTTAGAGGAAATTTAAAAGCAGTGAATTTCTACATAAACAAATAAAAGCAAGGAAAGTAAAAGTGCCAACTATGCAAAATGCACCTTAATTTAACACAGAAGGATACCTTTGGGTCAATTATGTTATTGAAAAAATCTACTTCAGCATCTTCACTGCACAGCGCTATAAGTGATTTAAAGTTTGACACTTCTGGAAGCTTCAAGACCATTTGACGCAATACTTTTATCCATCCTGCAACAATATCATTCAGTACACAAACATAGAGGATTAAATGTAAACTGGTAACAAAACAAAATATAAGAATATTAACAACTAATATATAATTGAGTGTGTGAGTCTAATCTTCCTATCTTGCAATGCATGGAACTAGGAAATATATATATATATATATATATATATCAAAATGTGATAGATTATGACAACAAAGGGAGAAGGACTGCTATGGACTACTATGACAACAGAGAGGAGAGGGACAGAAGGTTTGCTGATATATGCACCAACATATCTAACTTATATAACTAGAAAATCTATATAGCACTAGTTAATGTTATATTATGATCAATGAATAAAATTAAAATGACAGAATACCTTTCTAACAGAAAGTACTCCATCCATTGCATCAGCAATATGCTTCAAAAGAAATTTGTTTGTGATATGCTGGATGCATGATCTTGTCCAACAACCATCAGTCTCTCTCATAACAGACAACTCTTGGTCATTGTTTCCTTCTTTATAAAAGATCAGGGCAGAAAAATCAACAAAGGACAGCAATGAACCACAGGCGCTAACCACAAAGGTCAGTTCTTTAGATGACATATCATGCACACAGTGTGATAAAACAAGCAATGCATGATCTGCCTTAACATTTCTGAAGAAATCAGTATTAATGCTTTCATAAGCCTCTAAAACTGCATCATGGTTAAGCCAACCCATTGAAGATGTTGCATTCAGCTGACGAAGAAGTTTTGCCTGCATTGCATCAAAATAGCATAGAAATATTACAGAAGCAGACAATGTATAGAGTTCTGTCAGAAGCGATGCACAGATAAAGAGATAAAAGGGCAAAAATTACCACTGAGAGAATAGACGCATCAGATGCTACAAGAGCATCAAGAAGATCACAGACCCTCAGCCGCAAATCCAGCTCAGCCAAAATATATAAAGGAGAAATAGCACTCAGAATTTTAGTAGTACGACTGTTTCCTAATATTGGCATGAAATTTTGAATGACTTGCAAAACTTCAGCACCGACATCTACAACAACCAAGAGAATTTCAATATCAAGGTAGCAATCCAGTCTGAAAAAGAAAAAATAAACTGGAAATATATGATATGCACTCACCAGAAATTTGGGATTTCTTTTCAATGAACAGAAGCAAAATATCAACAAATTGCTTTGCCAGATCTACATCCTTGATATATTTTGGTAAAAGTTTGAAAATTTTTATTACCGTCTCCCCAGGTGATTTGACCAGCTTTCTGGCATAAGAAACAGAAAAACATTGAGTGCCCAAGTCCTCATTCTCTTATCTGCTTTTCTAATAATTATAAGGAGATTGTTTCTTTCTGGCGCAATATGGAATCAGTGCAATCAGAAAGCATGGTATCTATTTACTAATATGATGAAAGTTTCATGTCCACACATTCCCTAAATAAGTCATCAATTACTTTTTCTTGTGTTTTTTTCTTACCATCTTGCCAAGGAGAGTAAGTCATATTTCCAGTTCTTGTTTTGAAAAGGTAGTAATTAAGGGATATTTTAATCCCTCTCTAAATCTCAAATATTCAACTCCATTCTTTATTCAACTACAAAGGCCATACGGTAATCAATAACACAATTGACATCAGCATTAACACTTGATTTGAAGTTGTCCTAGTTTTGTGCAGGAATAAAACAAGTACTTGACAAAAAGGGATAACCAAACATGAACTGACACTGACTATTAGTTATGGTGATTAACTAGACAGGTAATATATTCCATTAAGTGTTTAAACTCTTACTTGTACCATAAAAACATAATAAAATTTACTTTCCACTATAATGTAGCACATATGTCAAATCCAATAAGAACTTGATTTCGCACAAAATGGCAGAATATATGATCTCACAAACTTAACTACTAATAAGATCTCAGAAATTTCAGCTCTATGCATATTTAAAAAAGATAATGGAAGAAATGTGTGACATTAAACATATACAAGCACATCAGTAATATAAGCTCATACCTCTTGGCTGTAGTATCACCTCCAAATAGACAGCACAAGCTCTCTACAAGTCCCACAATGTTGGAATGTAAAACTCTTTGTGCAGGATTGTCTTCATCATCCAACTCATTGTCAAGGTTCAACAAGTTCTCAACAAACTTTAGAACACAAACTATAACTGCCTCAGAAGCTGATTTAACACAGAGAATTGAACATATATCAGGTACAAGACTCTCTTCCCGGCATAATAAGGCCACAAGTTTATAGTTTCTACTCATGGCCACAAAGCAAGAGAAGAGAGAACTTGGTTTCTCGCTACTAGCAGCTTCCTGCTTGAATCTATCAATCAAAGGTTTTACTGAGGCAAAGAATAAGCCCCACAAATCAGAACCAAATTCATGATCTTCATATTTATTAAGGACAAAGGAAACAATTTTCAGGCACAAAGATCTCATATCCTTGAACTGCTTCAAAGTTGTGTTGGTCTGCACATATAAATTCAAAGTTAAAAGAAATTAAATAAAACAAACCAAAATGATAATACAAGGGAGAAAGAGAATAATAGATTCCCGTACAGAATTCTATGCTAAAAATTACAAAGCTAAATGTTACAAACTTACAATTATAAAATAAAGGAGGGAAAGGGGAATGAATAATGCTGCCAAAAATGCCCAATATAATAGGTTGTAGGACAGCACCGATGTGGTTATAATTCCATTTTAAAAGTTTTTTGGTTATAACTAGAAACTTATCTTTTTTAATCCCTCATAGTCTTGATTTTTTTTGGGCATTCTCGAGGGTAATTTTCTCATTAAAATACTCACAAAAGTAATTGCCAAACACAATAGACCAGATGGGGATATATAGTCAGGCAAGAACTACAACTATGCCATGGCAAAATGGAGCTTAGTCCACTCTTCTTTTCCAGTAATACAGTTTATATAAATTGCAGAATAAATTATCATATCTGAATGGGTTCTAATAATATTACAGAAGACTTTGCAGCCTAGTACAAATTATATCACTTTAAAATGTCATACAAGCATGTTTTCATGTCTGTCTACATGGGGGTTTCATACTTCACCAGGGAGACAGTGATTTGAGCCATTATAGCATGGCACTAAAGAGGGAAATAAAAAACAATGAGAATATGATAAGCAACAAAGCAATTAGTTGCATCACTGCCACAAACTTCCACAAAAAATTGATAGGGATAATACCAAAATTAATTTCATAGACTAACAACATCAGCCATCCATCATTCATTTTTTTATCAAAGTTAATTGGAGAAGTTCAAAACAAATAAAATTCTGCATTGATAATGATCAGGATCTTACCAGGATTTCATTTGCTGGAGTGACGTCTTCCTTCAGGAAAAACGAATTAGATCTAGAATCACTTTGATCTAAAGGGAATTCATTCAATTTTGCATTGTCAAGACTTGATGCACAGCTTCCTAATACCCGAACAACACACCCCATCAATAGATCAAGGAAAGGTCTGACATGCAATTCATCAAAAACTCCAAGGACATCTTCAATGACATGCAAAAAAGCAAATCTTTTTTTCCAGGAAAGTTCTGCAATATTTTCCAAGGTGAAATATTCTAACAAAGATGATGCTTGAAATTCACTAATAGGACCTCCAGGTAGAGTCCAGAACAACTTAGCAGGTCCATTAGTTTTATTTACTATCTGCAATGGCTTTATCATTAATGCAAAGAAGATTGGCAGCTCATTGACATCGACTTCAGCAATGAATTGCAGAATAGCCTTTCGATGATATATGCTTGTATTCTGTTGAAATGAAAAGATGGTGAATCATCAGTTTAGAACTAGCCAAATGAAATGCACATCTGAACAACCAAGACCTTTGTTTGAGACCAATGAAAACAACCAGCTAAGAGGTTCAAATTAAATATACCTTTCGAGAAGCAAGTTCCTTTAGCATTCTGACTTTTGGCATCAAAAGACGGATAACTAATGGAACAATATGAATCCTGTGACATTCTTCTATGGTGTCAGCTTCTCTAGATAAACTCCATGTTGTTAATTCCTCTCTTAAATTTTTTGAACTGATCAAGTTTCTCAAATGCTGATCATATGGTACAAGGTAATCATCCTTCCAGGTCAACAAGCAATCCAGAACTTTCATTTGTATTTCAGGATCATTTTCTTCCAGAAGCCTGTCCAAAACACAACAAATGATGTCTTAAGTAAGGGGGGGCTCCAAAATGAAGTATGTTAGTAACTGATGAGCAGATAAGATTGAGCAAGATACAACTGTTAAGTAAGACTCCCCCAAAAAATAAAAAATCAATTTGTGCATCAACCTGTTCTGCAAAACCTCCTTAAGAAATTGACTCCAGTAAAATGACTTGGGATTTTTCATCAGCTTCAACAAGTTTAACCATTCTTTCAGTACAGCCTTCCACTCTTTGCCTTTACAAGCATGATAATCAAACAATCCCACACTGTAATGTGATATTACAAAGGAAAACAAACTCTCAAACTAGATGATTTGAATAAAACCTCATATTCAAACTTAAAAAAATGTACCAATAGAGGGACAAAATCAACCATATAAATACCTCACAAGATCATCAGTGTTGTATCCTAAAAACTTTAGGAATAGAGGTATGAATTGCCGAGACCGGGATTCAATGACAGTTGGAATTTTTTGTAAACATTGCAGCAACAATGACAAGATTGTCACACAAGGCGTGCTATCAGAGGCACAATTGACAAATTGTTTGAAACAATCAAGAAGACCTGAAAAACAAATAAGCTTAAATACTGAATCGAAAGCAAAGCAAATCAATAACTAAAACTTAAAGTCAAGCTCACTGATAAAGCCATTCCTTATATTCATCTCCCTTTGACTATTTTGATTGATCTATTTTTTTTTCTTTTATGGTAAATATAACCATGAATTACCATGAATAGCAACACGATCAATTTCCCTATTTTTCTTTAATGATTGGAACATTAAATTTCTACAAGACCAATATTTATATAAGTAATAAACTTTATTTATCAATTAAATTAAGTATAAAACATCAACTAAACTAATTGCACTTTTCACAGAATATATCAAGCACAAAGTCAGATTCATAGATCAATTATTAATTACATACAACATTTTTTTAACATAGGTTTTCTGTTGCATTTAAATTAGTTTAACCTCTATCTTTCTGTCTTTGAAATTTTCTTCTTTGACACATATACATATGTATGAGTGGTGCACACAAACTGCACACAAACTTTAATTAATAAATAAATATAGTATCTAAAAGTATCAATCAAGTTGGAAAGTACCAGTTGGCTTATCAGGCAATACAACATTCACACAATGATGTACCACAGAAGAGGTCTGTGATGTCAATTGACACCGTTTGAGATAACAGACGAAGTTATCCCACACAAGTGCAAAATGTTGACTGATCAAGACTGCAAGACATTCCAACGCAGGACTCCAGAGGTAGCTAAAACGATTATTCAAGATGCCCAACAATCCATTCAAAACAAGGGGCACATAAACTTCAGAGATCCTTCCAGCAGATAGGTTCATCTGTATCTCGGAAATCACTCGCTGAATGCACCTGCTTGTAGCAATTGAAATAGGAGTTGTTTCAATTGAGAGGAGGAGCTGAAGAACCTGTTACTTCACCAAAATTAGTGCACTATAAACTAGAAGCTGAAGTAAAAAGATAACAGCACAGAACATAAGATATACATACATTACTTGGTGTGCCATCCACACTGGAAATTTGAGAAACTTCAGGTTTCCTTTTCTTCTCAGCCATCTGATCTGCTGAAGGAATTTCCCCACCCAGAAATTTATAGTGACAGAGTATTTTAAGAGTTGAAATGCGAATCTCCTTGTCTGAATGGCTCAAATTATCAGCAAATATGGCCACCACATTGTCAATCCTATCTTCAATTTCTGAATAATATTTTTTACAGCCAGTTTCTTCTAAAGGAGAACTACAGTTCAGCAGAGAGGGTAATAAGAACAGAGCTTTGACTGTCATAAACACCAGTTACAAAAACCGAATACTAAACAATGAAAGGAGATGTAAATATGTCTACAAACATTTAACCATAAACACAAAGCCACTTACCCATACTTGGATTCCAAATGATCAGCAACAGCAGACAGCACTTGTGAAGATGATCGATAACTTTTTGCAAGACTTAAAAGCTTTTCTGTTGCATCAGCTCCAGAATTACTGTTGCGACATAGACTGTTATAAGAACTTAATGCAGCACCTATAATGCTTTCCCAGGCTTTCTTAGAACTATCTGCAATGTAGCCTGAGGAAACAGTGTCTGCCATTAAGAAAAATACAACAAAAGAAAAAAAAGAAAGAGAAAGAAGAAAACAAATTATAAAGAATTCTACCTTTTTATTGTCCACATGGTTAAATGGAAAAACAAGAGAATAAAAAAGAAAATGATTATAGCAACAAAAAAATGCACCCATCCCAATGTATGAACAGGGCCAGATTTCTTTTTCTAGGTATGGACCAACCCCATCCGCAATTATAATAGAAAAGGCAATATATTAGCCTTCTGATTCAAAGGAACAAGGTTCTACAAGGTTGTTCATCAAAAAATTATATTGCAAGCAATAAAGGAATGAGATGGTACCAGGTTTAACTTTCACAAGCTGATCTACTGCATCCACAAGATCCACTAACAAAGATGGATTGGCCTCGACAACTGACATATGAGAATAGCAGCTAATAGCTCCCCATAGCAGTGCCAACTTTCCTTCATCAATTTGACATGATAGATCACAATGTGCAATATCATTTATTGCTTTATTGATAGTTCCTTGCAAATGACTGCAAATCCTTGCTAGTGCTTCAGCACTTATCCCTTCCACAAAGTCTGCGTTCTGTACATTTAATTGCATTTTCTCACAGAAGGACTGTAACAAACATATTACTTCTTCCTCTGAATTCTCCATCAAATCATTTATTGCACTAGAAATCAGGTTATAGAAGTTAAATATTATATTTAGATGGAACCAAGCCATAATTTGTTCATGCACATTTATAGAGCTCAGAGGTTACCTTATAACATCACTTCTGAAGGCATGCACACAATGTTCCATGAGTAGCAGCTCTCTAATAAAATGCAATAAACTGCAACAAACAATAAACACATTAAGAAGGAACACAAACAAACAAAAGAAAATGCCAATATCATAAACACATTATTCAAGTCAATACCTTGAGCTTCGTAACTTAAAAATAGGAGCCCACTGGAAAGCACACTCAGATATTATAGATTTATCATTGTAATTACAGAGCCCGTTAAGAATACCCAACATAAGTTTCAAAATTTTGTCAACCAACAATGATATTTCATCTTGCAACTTGATCATCCCAGAAGGTGTGATGTACATCCGCAAAAGCAGCAAGATAAGTTCAAGCATAGGCTTATAATCTGCCAATATAATTAAAAATAAAATTAGTACAAATGCACACAAACAGTGAAAATCAAAGTAATCAAATCATGATTCAACTCGTGAATCGAAAAGCTAATTTTTGCATAGTAAATTGTATCAAATCATACGATTCAAAAACATATTTAAAAATAGTTTAAAATATATGTGATAAATTATGTATACCATAAAAAAAGTTTATAATATTAAATTTAAATGAGAATTAACAAAAATTTAACCATAACTTATACAAAACAAAATTATAATTTATACTATAAATATAAGTTATAACTTAATAATTATTTAATTGATAACTTTAATAAATAAAAAAAACCCATAAATAACTAAGTTCAAAACTAATTACCTTCTTATTCATTGAAACTATCATATATATATATATATGAGCACGCTGATAAGAATGCAGATGGGAAAAAAAACACACACACACACACACACAAAATATATAAAACAAGAATCTGAAGGAACCTGTTAGCACCTAAAACCCATTCCACTTGCTTGTTTTGATGAGCCACATATATTATTAGAAATAAGATGGGATTAAAACCCATAAATTCTTTATAAGTAAGTTCAATTAAAATATACAAAGCAGAAGATATTATATATACACACACACATATATATATATATGAACTTACCCAAAACTTTTTGCCCATTGTGTGCCTTTACAGCTGAAATAAGCACTGATAGAAGGCGTCTTAAATGCAAAATCCTTCCAGTACAGGTGCATTCTTTAACTTCCTCATATAAGCATTTCCATACCAAATCCAATTCCTTGGGCTCCATCTTCTCACATAAATTCTTAAAGACAGATTTTACAATTTTCAGCACAGTGCTTGACTCTGGGTCAAAGAGGGAGAGAGAACAATAGTCAAAGCAATGAACCAATATATTAAAAATCATTCACAAACTTATTTATATTTACAAACAGCCACATCAGGCAACTATAAAGAAGCCATCAAAAGCCTGAGGGGGAAGATCTCCAGTTAAAGGAACCACAATCATTTTGATGAGTAACATCCAATAGGAAACATGTCAGAACCAAAAAAATTGCAGGACACAATAAAAAATGCCTATTTAACTTTGCCACATTAACAATACTTTGAGTTTTAACTAGTGCCCATATCATGAGATTATTGGCCAAATTTTTTTGTCTAGAAAACATATTATTAACACTTGTACATCTTATATTTTTCCTAACCAAGATGGAAAGGTATTGAAGCTGAGAGAAGGCATCTAGAAAAAGCAAGGAAGGGCTCATAAGTTGCATCAACAATATAAACCTTCAAAATGTTCATCACAAGCCACGTATTAACAACATAAGAATCTTATGAAAGCAAATATCCTCTCACCAACTTAAATGATTCTTATATACAACCAATTAATTGTTGCAAACTATGTGCCAGTGAGAGTTTGCAAATACTAAGGTAGATGGTGCAAATGAAACTCAAGTGCCAAAAGCAAAATTTCGCAGGACAGACATTAGGGAAGCTGAGCTAGTCCAAACAGATGAATAACTACATTTTCATCACTAACCTCTATTAGGGTTATTTTCATTTGGTCCTGTAGTCAGGTTAGTAATGTCCATGTATGGACTCCACTTTTGTCGGCTTTTCCTTCCTTTTGTAGGTAATTAGGCTTTCACTTAAGTTCAATGTAGCTGATTATTGACTTAGGCCCAAGTTTTTACTACAAGTCTTTTTACTACAGAAAAAAATGTTATTAATGAGAAGAGAAAGCAGAAAACAAAACAACAAGGGACAAGGAATCCTCTGAAACCAGAGAAAATAAATAAATAAACAATCATTTACTAAAACAACCATTTCCTGAAGCCCACAGGGAGGCCAGAAAAATAACCCTCTACCAAAGATGAGATGGGAGGTACTTCTGATTAAAACTCATGCATTCCGTTCTAACCTATACACCACAATCCAACATCAATGAGTTCATACTCTATTTTTAAAAAAAAAAAACTAGTTAAAAGATGTGACATGCATCCCTTACATGCGATGCCTATGAAAAATAGTTAAAGAACTTGGACTGGCCTGGGCATTGATGAGCTGATGAACCTGCCCTTTACCAGGGCCGTTTGTCTAAAAAAGGCCAAAGCCATCTGATGGGTAAAAGATCACTCATACATTGATTTTGGTCAATCCTATAGCAATGTTCTTTGTACGCTACTTTTCAACTATGATCAAAATCTTGTGAGATCAGCAAAATCAAAATAGAATATATCAATATATTCATATACAAGCTTGCCTCAAAATTGTGACCAACAATTCCATTGATGATACATACATAAATACACACACACACACACACACACACACACACACATATATCTCCTTTTTTTTTTTTTGGGGGGGGGGGGGGGGGGGGAGAGTTTTTAAACCAGGAAACAAGCTTGCCTTGGTTAGCTTTATCACCAATAGAATATATCGCTTTGCTTGTCAGTAATTTCAATACTCGCTCTGCTTTTGAATGAAATCTTAATGCGGAACCTGTCATAACATAATAAAGTAGAGCTTCAACACCTGATTCTCTGCAGGGAGAGGGCTTCTTCACAGCTTCAAGCATGACCCTTCCAATACCTATCCAATCCGCCAGTATTATAAGTTTTACAACCACACGAACAAATAAATGCACAAAACATTTAAAAGAGAGAGAGAGAGAGAGAGAACTAGAACCAAACAAAATAATATTAAACTAGGAGGCAATGTAAGTGTCATAAAAACTTCTGAAATTGATTAAAGAAACAAAGAAAAAGACTAAGTTAAAGCCACTAAGAGAACTAAGCAGTTCAGTCGCATTTGGCCCGCAATTGAAAGAATATATAGATCAATACCTCTTTTAAGATGCTCATCCGGTGCATTTCTCAGAACAAATGACATGGCCTCCGCCATGAATTGTTGGATATACTCCTTTGGGTAATATCTCAATTTCACCGTGACCCTTGAAGTACCAAGATAAACATAAGCAACTTTATAAAGTTAAATCAACTTCAAAGTTGAAGGAATAAAGTTTGTGTATAATGTCTCTGTCTTACACAGTTTAACAGATCTTTACATATTAATCAAATATTGTTGGCTAGTACATAACTGGGTGATCTAAAGATGAAAAGTCACCAATCTGTTTGCCAACCCATTGGCATCAAAGATATAATTACCATTTAATTTTAGGAACCATAAAAGTTTTCCACATGTCTTGAGCTTCCTCATGTAGATAAGTATGCATATCAAATTGTAAAATGAGACAACAAACACCTTAAGTTCATTAAGGAAATGAAAGGCTTTATCTTAAAAGTACCCCATTACATTCAGTTAATGAACCTTACGAATGTGACAAACTTTAGTGAAAGAGTTCCATCTCAGTCCACTTTGGGTTGCACACATATTAATCAAGTTGGCATTCAGCAAAGAGGTGCAAATAAATAAATAAATAAATATCAACAAGCAAATCAGGGTTCGCTGAATAGTCAATATTTCAATTGGAAAGGTTAAATCAAAAGATACAGAAATCAAACTTCATCACTCACTTGAGCACATGTAATGGGTTATGTATTAGATATTTCTGCAGATACATCATTATGTATGACCATGACATGAACATCTGCATAACAATAAACATAGTTTAGTATTCACACCAAAATGGTGAAGAAAAAACTACAAAAGTCCAAAATGAGAGACTACATAATTCTCCCTGTAAGAACAAGCCCAAGATGATAGCTTATACCTGCTCAAGGATCTCTGGCTCTCGATCAGCACCATTTTCTAGGAGAGACACTAAAGAATCTACAATTCTTGGCAACAGCCTAGCAAAGTCCACATGCACAATGATTAAGTAAACAATGTGAGAATATTAATGAAAAGAAAAGCACAAGAAACCAAGCTAACTCAGAAACGTTCATAAAAGGCAGAAAAGGAGATTTGGAACCAATATTACAGCCTACTTTCAATAAAAGAACAAGAAATTGACAAGTAAAATACTGGGCAAGTAAAATAAACGATAAAAGACAGAAGCCTTATAAGATTAATGCATTCACCGAATTAAATCTAGTCCAAGGGATAAGCAACTCACGGAACAAATTCCTCCAGGAGATCTCTAGATAAAGCTGCAATTAACCTGCAGAAACAAAGCTTTGAGATTCACTAAGAAGATAGAAAGAAAGAGACCTACATAAAATCTGGTCTCCCATTAACCAAGTCAAAGGCTACTTGATTTAAAGAATCAGAAAAATAAGAAAACAACAAATAGTACCTATTCCTTTTTTTTTTTTTCAAGTAACTGGTATTTGTCAAAACAGTATATTTAAATGGCTAGATTTTGATATTAGACTGTTATTGAGATCTGTCCTTGAACACAGCTCATTCCAGTCCTGTATAACAGAGACATATATTGCAACCAAAATTCTGTGGCCCAAATAGAATCCCTAGTCACTTGAACACCATATAAAGCCCCTAACTATTACTATTGCAAACATAAGAGTCAGTGACATACTAAAATTGTTGTCGTCAATAAAGGAAGACAAGATCTTTGTCCCATTAACATAAAATGGTGCCTTGTTCAAAATTTTCAAGAACTAAGAATGACATCTGTAGTCAACATTCCATCATAAAACAAATCAGCATCCCCAACCAAACAAAATGAAGCAATACACAAAAGGGCTAGCATACCTGAGAATCGGTTCAAGGGATAGCCTTGCTTTTAAATGCAACCTACAAAGAAGTTTTGAGATTAAAGATTCCTTGTGCAACAGTACCAAGGGCAGTGTTTGTGTATAGGGCATAACTTCTTCATACAATGAGATGAAATCCTCTGCAGTATTCAACTCCTGTATTGTGACAATTAAAGCAAATAAAAAGTTTCAAGCATGAACAAGATGAGTTTTCTTTTCTTTTCTTTGTGTGCGTGTGCACACGCACCGTATTACAAATAAAAAGAGAAAAAGAATCAGGTTGATATTGCACCAATTTCGCTGATATTCAGGGAAAAATGGAAAAAGGAGAATATTCAATTGTAAAACTTTCATGAACAAATAATTGAAAGCATTTTCTCCCAAATACATTCTATATAAAAGAGCATGTTTGTACACATGACTGGCATTGAGTTCTAGTTCCATCCCCAGAAATTATCATTCCTTTGTTTGGTACGACAAGAGACACAGTCACACAGGATGTCACATTCCATGCTCCACAAAGATAGGAATCACCAATCCATCTTGAAGGCGGTATGGTGATTCCACCATTTATTGCACAGTCACACATGAATGCTTTGCTTGTTTTGTTTAGTCATTTATCCTCATTTAGTCACAGTTGAGTCCATTCTATTCCAATTCGATGTACCAAACATGAGAAAATGAAATTCCCTTCCACTCCTGAGGGTGTATAAAACTAGAACAGGAATGCTCATTCTATTCCCATCCCAATCCCACAAATATCGGTTCCATGTACCAACTTCAATCAACTGTACAGAATGGCTAGGCTTATATAGTATGCAATCAATGACAAAATAATGACAAGTAGTACAACAGTTGCATGCATCTAACAAAACCAATAACCTTTCATACATAGAGCACAAAAAATTTAAATATGTCAGCTCTGTAGTTGAAGGCCATACCCTCCATTCTACAAGGCAGTCTCTGAAGAACGAGGAACCCTCAGATGGCTCAGACTTGACCTTTTCAAGACTTCGATAAACGTTTATATCTATATCATCTACTCTCTCGGAGAATGTCTTAAACTGTACATCCAAGAAAAATATAGCAAGCAATTAAATCAAAATAGTGGGCAAGTAATCGAATAGACCAAATTAAACATATAAGAAATTCTTCCGCTAGAAGCAAATGATTCAATATTAAAAAAAAAAAAAAAGAAAAAAAGAAAAAAGTGAACAGATAATTCACCACATCTCAGAAGCAATAAATTGTATGAGTTGCTAATAAAAGAAATGGGTATACCCTATACATACTCATTATCAACCTAACATCAAAATAAAAAATTTACAAACAAAATAAATAATTAAAGCATAGCCCATTAATCTTCGCTTAACTGCAAACCAACTAGAGTTTTTTTTAAAAAAATTCCTCAAACAAAACGCAGGGTTTAGGGTTTTAGCATGCTCTGCCACACTACATAAATAATTAGATGATGACATCAAAATTGCAAAATCACAAACAAAAGCAGAACCCTTTAATTTTCGCTTAACTAAAAACCAACTTTTACTCATACAAACCACAGGGTTTGGGGTTTTAGCTTATACTGCCACCCTTTATAAACCATTAACCAAATGGGGAAAAACTATCACTCGAAGCTTTCACTGGAAAGAACAAATAGATTGGTATGCGTGAGTGGATGGCGCGCACTATGTGGTTGAGATAGAAAGCTTACAACAAAGCGGCGGCGCCCAGGGGATTTGTTAAGAGACTTGACGGACGACGTTTCCATGTTCGAAGACGAAGGAGAAGATGCGTAGGTCTGGATGCAGCGGGTGTATGAAGGTAATACCCAATGAAGGCGGTGCAAAGAAAAGGGGGGAAAAATTAGACTATGGTGGGAAGCTGTGACGGCTAATGCGATAAGGGGATGGAGGCGAGAAAGGATTTCGGGAGAAAATGTTTAATATGAGTGAGCAAGAGAGGTGACGTGAATGAAGGGAGAGGAACAACGTCTCAGCGAGAGAGCAGAGGAGAGGGAGGGAGGAGAGGAAGTGCCACTCTTCAACTCCAACTCCAACTCCAACTCCGTCCCTGCTAAAATAAAGCCCGTACGAACGACGAGTTGAACCCGAATCCTTGATCGTCAGCAACTCAACCTGTTATCAACTGAAATATAATTTTTATTTTACGATTTTTAGTAAAATTTAAATTCGCAAATTCTTTTGCCGGTTGATAAAGCTAATAAAGTATTTTTTGCTTCAAAACAAGGGGAGGGGAGAAAAGAGGTTTTAATAATAACTTATTTGATTTATCTCTGTGAAAAAGGGGGAATGGAGAAATTTTACTAAAACCTTATTTAGTTAAAAGGAGAGGAGGAAGGATAAAATTAAGGGTATAGTTAAGGGGGGGGGGGGGAGGAGGGATAAATAAAATTAAGGGTGTATTTGAATGAGAGTTTGTAAAGAAAAAGGAAGGGAAGAAGAAGGGGTTAAGATGTTGAGTTGAACAAAAATAGAGAGGAGAGGAGTGGGGGTAAATTTCTCTTCCCTCTAAATTAAGGGTTTTGAAGAAAAGAAAAAATTTTAATTTGTAATTTATTTTATTATTTCTTAATTTTTTAATATTTTAATTTGTTTAATATATTAACATTTAATAAAAATTAAGATAATTTTTTTATCAGAAATTAAAAATAAAAAAGATTAAAATTTATAATTTTTTTAAACATATTGATATAAATATCTTTTTTTTATAAAAATAAAATAAAATAATATAAATAATAAATTCGTCTAAATATAATTATTTCTCCTTTCCTCCTTTTTAACTAAATAGAATTCATTAAATTTTTTTTTTCATTAAATGGATAATTATACTCTTATAATATTAAAATTAATTTTTTTTAAAAAATACTTTTTATAAAAAAAGACTTTTTCTTGTTTTCTATTATAGAAAATAATTTTTTTATTTTTATTAAAAAAATATTTTTTATTTTATAAAAAATTATCTTAAATTCTATTAAAAAAATAATATCTATATTATATTTTTAATAAAAATAAAAATAGATATATTAGAGATAATTTTGTTAAATCAAACGCAAATATTTTTCTTTTCTCCCTTCCAAAACCCTCATACCAAACAAGGTTAAATGTATTTGTTTAGTTTGATATATATGTTATACACATGACCAAAAGTTAAATATATATGATTTAGATGTGTTATTTAAAAATTTACTTTTTCGTTTCCTGACTTGAGATAATTTCTTTTTTATAATAAATATTATTAGAATCCGTAGAGTAGGAATTTATTACCAAATTCTTCAACTCACAATTAATTTAAATTCGACTAACTGTCAAGTCCAATGAAACAACTTTTATAAAGAAACCGAGTAAAAAGATTAAAAATAAGTTTAAAAACTTATTATAACATTAATAATCCATATAAAATTACTAAAAATTAATAGAATTAGAAGGGACCTAAAGCATATTAGGGCATAAAGTTTGACTTAAACTGTGAAAGGCTAGTTAATTTACACAAACGTTACTTTTTATGTAATTGTGTCCAAATATCACTTAACAATTCATATTAAGTCATTTTTCTTATTTTAAAGGGAAAATGATTACATACCATTAATTTGCTGAACTCAACTGTAATATTTATTCATCTTGACGAAGGAGAAAATGATGTCTATTCACCTAAAAAAGATTCGGTCTTTTCTCGGTAAAAGAACAGTTTAATATTTATGCAGGGTAGAGTAAGACATTTCTTTTTTAGTCAAGATAAAAACAATTGAAGAACCATAGTAGCGTTCACAAGAGGATTTGTTAATGAGACTCAAAAAAAAGAAAAAAAGAATTGCCGGCTAGAAATTGGAGATAGTGAACACTACTTGAGAAAGGAAGAAAGTAAAACTGGGATATCTTGCACTCAAATTTTGGTCTCTCAATTGACATTATGGCCTGTTTGGTATAAAGAAAAGCAAAGATTTGTTTAATACACAAAAACAGATATATAATATTTATTATTATATTGTTATCATTATTCAATAATATTTATATATTTTTATTATTTGTTATTCCAAAATACAGTATTATTTATTATTTTATTTTTATATTTAATATTCTGTATATCAAATAACTCTTTGAGTTTTTTACATAAGATTTGTGATAATATATTAAATTATAAATTTTAGATATTTAGCATATTTATATTTGAAATTATCTATTTTTAAAATTGTAAAATCATATTTTTATTTAATTTTTAAAATATAAATATCGTGCTCTAATAGCCTTAATATATTAATTTCTTGGTTAATAAAGATTTGCGTACGGCCTGCAACCCTAGATGAAAAAAATAGGCGTGCATAGCACATGCGCCACTTTGTAACAGGATTTATGACCCCTATTCCCAAGTCACATCTCTCCCTAAATTCGCCGTCGAAGCAAAGGGAAACGCCCCATTTCAACCTACGACTCCTTCGGCCTCGTGGCGACGCTGTCCCCTGTTTGGTTACTGAGAAAAAGTGGGAGAAAAGTTCGATATCGTTCTTCCTTTTGTCTCTCTGTCTGCCGATCTATCGGGAATTTGTAACTATCAGCCCGATTTCATCTTTTATAAAATTCTGCGGAGGCTAAAGTTTTCTATCCGTGTATTTTCTTCGAAACCTGAGAAATCTATTTAATGTCTCACGATTTGAGCATTGTTGTCTCTTAGTTTATGGAGTATCTTCGCATTTAACACCAATCTATAAATTTCCGTAGTTCTCTGAAAAGTGAGGCATAAATCTAGACTACCAGCTGTTTGAATTTGAGGGTTTCTTGTGGTTTTGATTGAGGGAGTTGAATTGAACAGCGTGTATTGAAGGTTTCTGTCATCGATTTGGTTTTTGGGTACTGCGATTCTTTACTTTTAGGTTTTTGCTAGATTCATCACTCTGTCCAAACTAGGTATTATGGCCGATCGAAGTTCGGCGGTTGCGAAGCCGGTTTGGATGAAGCAAGCAGAGGAGGCGAAGCTAAAGAGTGAAGCTGAGAAAGCTGCGGCAGCGAAAGCTGCTTTTGAAGCTACATTCAAAGGCGTTGATAAGAATCGCGAAAGGATACTGTTCCATCGGACAGTGAATCCGAGGAAGCTGAGGACTTGGCAAAGAAGCCAATTGGGCCCGTGGATCCTGCAAAGTGCACGGCAGCTGGTACAGGAATTGCGGGTGGAACAGCTTGTGCTCCATCTTCATTTATGGTGGTGACCAAGGATCTTGATGGGAGGAAGATTTCGACGGGGGGTGCCCAGGTCAAGGTCAAAGTGTCACCGGGATTGGGTGTTGGAGGGTCGGAGCAAGAGGGGATTGTCAAGGATATGGGTGATGGAACGTATACAGTTACTTACGTAGTGCCAAAACGGGGGAATTATATGGTCAGTGTTGAGTGTAATGGCAAGCCAATTATGGGTAGTCCATTCCCTGTGTTCTTCAGTGCAGGTATCCGTGGTTTCTCCTCCAACCTCGCTTACCCTAAAACAATTTGTGCACACCATGGGTTTAATTTTAACTGTTTAGCAGGTCTACAACTTGGGCATGATTTCTACTTTTATATAGGTGGATCGAAATTGGGAATGCACAATTCCGTGGTTGAGGCATTCGAAGAGATACATAACGATGATAAGGACTACAAGCGTCCAAATAAAAATAAATGAATGACTAATAAATTAAACAGAAATGAAAGATATATATTGCATATAGATGGGAAAATTTTCCTAAA
>JAIUCV010003637.1:0-21778 GCA_026724425.1 Erythrophleum ivorense
TGTCATTTTATATCATCTTAAAAAAACCAAAAAAAAAAACACTTCCAAGCAACAATTGAACCCATAATGACCATTTTACCACTTTCCATCTATCCAAACATCCTAAGCATGTCGTTTTAATTAAAATATTCAAAGAATAAATTACTTATAAGGTAAAATACAATTTGATATGCTATGGTTCTGCTCAATTTCACTTTGGCATCTTATAATTTAAATATTTGCAATCGAGTAATTTGAAGTTTAAGCCATTAGTACATTGGTACATGATGATTTCATTTCCTTAGCACTTTGATAAAAAATAGCACGTGTTCCATATGCGACTCAGAAATTACTTTAATTTATTCAAATTTGATCCTTAAAATGCTTTAATTGGGCCAAATTTGATATTTTAAAAATTTAATCTCTAAACTCTTTGGACTAAATCAAAGATTTCATAGGGAAATTAATTGTTTGGACAAAATTATGTGAAAAATTAGAGATTTTATTTAAGACCAAAATTTTTAAAAAAATTATGTGGTGGATTTGGGATTTTGATTGATTAGAGAAAAAATTTCGATATTCACTATATAGAAAATTAGAAATTTCATGAGAAAGTTAGGAATTTAGGATAAATTGAAAATATAATTAGGATTTCCTTGTGTTGTGTGTGTTGAAATTAGGATTTCATACAACTAGAATTTCTTTGGGTTCTTAATCTTGAATTTAGGATTTAATTTGGCTAAGGAAGAAATTTCACTTTTCAATATTGTATAGAAAATTAATAATTTTGTAAGAAAATTAAGAATTTAAAATAAAATCAGGGACATAATTAAGGATTCCATTAAAGGACAAAATTTAAGAAATATTGTATTGTGTGTATCAAATTTAGAATTCTGATTGATCATAAGAGAAATTTTAGTCTTTAATTAAAAAAAGTATAAAAATTTCATTAAAAAAAGATTAAATCTTAACAAATTTCATTAAAAAGGTTAATAAAATAATATCACAACATATCAATATGCTAACCATTTAAATTTTAGCTAATTTGATTATAAACTTTCAACTCTGAAGATCAAATTGTAATTTATTGTTAATTATAATGTGGTATTAGCTCAGTATTAATGTGGAGGATTACTGTTTCTACAATTGATTCCAACATTTAGACGAGTCCACCGCTGTAAAATCAACTCAATAATAAAAATCTTGTTTAGGAGTGTTTGTTAACCCGGACTTGAAAAGGTAAAATGGGGATTGTTAGAAGTGCCTTAGAAGGTGGCGTAACTCTGAAGGCACATGCATTGCACAAAAGCCGCATAAGTTGGTCCACCATACCCACTATGAGGATTGCACATCCACGTGCTTTTTCTTTATTCCCTAAACAAAATCGGCGATTAAAAATGTCCATTTTTGAGGGCCATAGTTGAAAGTAGAGCTTCCTGGATCTTTCAAATCAAAAGCTCAACAGTGAAAAGTTTGCCTCTTTCACCAATATAAAATATCCCAACACTGAATATCATGATCAGGTTGGTTGGTTTGTGCTCATTTGAAACTCTACAATATTGGGCAATTTAGAAGAGCACTGACCACCATAGCCTAGTGGGAAGCACAATGAGTGAACAACTGAACAATTAAAAAAGGTAACCCATTTTGACAAACAGTTTCTACCCCACTGTTTTCTCTGATTGTTAACTGGATTTGGAATTGAGGTTCCTGGAAAGTCCTAAGAAATTGTACTTTGTATCTAGTGAATTTGGAAATGGCACATAGGAATACAGGATTGCTTTTTGTCATAGGGTCCATGTCGGTAGGCTAATGCTGTGGTCTGCTCTTTGAGGAGTTGCTGTTGGTGTGTCAAATCAAACCCTCACGTGTAACTCACGTGGGAGTATGGGCATGGCATTATGGCCTCTCATTTCTGTTTGGAGGTCAGAAACAGAGACAGAAGGGAGGGGGATGGACGAACATGTTTATCATGGAGCTAACAGATATTTTTGTTCGCAGAAAATGAAAAGGCATGGTATTGCCATCACAAAAGGGGATCCTCGAATGGATAGAACAGGCATATATAAGAAGAGCACTGATTATTGGTTCTTGGTATCACTGTCACTCACTAGCTACATCCTCTCAGGCCACCCTTACCAAAAAAGGCATTTCCAGCTTGTATTGCAGAAACTATGAGGTTCCTGTCAAATGAAATTTTTTCTCCAAAAGAATTTGTTGGTCAAATTATTTCATTGTAAAAACTCGCGTGGAGTCAAGTTATGATTAAAATTTAAGTTAAATGTGGTTATTAAGTCAAAAAAATTATACCGTAACTAGTAATTATAAATTTTAGTCTAATAATAATAAACCGTCGATTCATCAGAATTTGTATTGCACACTAGGGATATATAACATGTTCACTCTCTTTTAAATCCTCAAATCTATCATGTGTCATCCTTTAGATATAAATGAAACAGGATAGGACAAATCAGGGAATGTACTGGTAGCGTTGGTGATAGGCTCTACAGCAGAATAGATTATAATCGAAGTAATGATTGGTGTACTTTGCAGGATATAGACATATAATCTCCGTGGGGATCCCCTCAGTTGTGTGAAAGCTGATTAATTGCCGCCTGTTGCACTGGGAGTATACAGTAACCCTCCCCAAAGTAGACGGAAAGTATGAAACTGTGAATCTGCATGCACTGCACATGGTGGCATTGAAAGATTAATCAAGCTCCTGAGGCCTGAGTGGGACGGTGTGACTATTGACTTTTCATCAAAAATCAAGGGCAAACCATTCTGTGGCGTGCGGAGTCATTTGACCACGAGCTTGAAGCCACTAACTTTAACTCATTTTGGATATTATTATTCTGTCCCATGCAACCATTTTAGAATACTTAACTCTTCTGCCCAGGCTGGAGGATTACCACTATTGGGATCGATGTGACCCATTCATTGTTGGAGGACATTTTCAATTTTTTCACCAACCTACCTAAGCACCATACCACCTAGGCTTTAATTCAATACCAAATTCTCTTCAAAATTGCAAGATAAAATATTGATCTCTGCTTTTGTAGTGTATACACACAACAGATATACTAGTACAAATGTAAAAGCTTTATTTGTGTTATTCAATTTTTATTTTCTGATATTTCATTTCCTTCCATCTTTTAAACAAATTGTGAGGTGAAATTATTTATACGTCTTAGCCACATATATAAGAGGAAAGGAATATGATATTATTTGGAATAGTCAAATGCAGTCAATTCAATAATTTATGATCAAGGCACAATAACGTGCTTAAGTTTTTTTTTTTGTTTGGTTGATTGGGATATTGGTTAAACAGTGAGGAAAGTGGATGAATAGATTGAAATGGATTTTTAAGGGAGGAGGATCCGTGAATGGTAATGAGCCTCGGCCCTCGAGCTTATCAAAACGAGTCCCCTGTACTCAAGTGTTTAATTGTCGGGATGCAGTCGGGCATTTTAGGCTTTTTTTTTTTTTCTGGTTAGATGTTATGACTTTTAACTATGAAGATAAAAGTTGCATTTGTAAGGATAAGAATTTTTATTGTAAAATTTTAAAAATGTAATTTTTATTTGATATTAAAATTTTTACTTTTATAGATATAATTTTTATCCTCATACATAAAAGTTATAACCTCCAAAAAATAAAATAAAAAAAAGGCTTGACTGCATGTGATCGACCTTTGGGCTCATCCAAAATGGGTCTTTTACAGTCGCCCAGCAGTCAAGGCCTTTTGGTCCTTCTTTTAAGATTAAAAATTTTAGGAATGAAGATAAAAATTATAATTATAAAGTCAGAAATTTTAATTATGAAAGAAAATTATATTTTAAAAATTTTAATTTTATGGTACAGTTACAATTTTTAAAATATAATTTTTTTATTAAGCTTTTTTATTTCACAATTTTAATTTTTATCTACTTAAAATTTATAACCTAAAAAAAATTAAAAATCCTAGACTGCATGCAACAGTAGAGTGCCGTCCTCCAGGCTCATCATGGCCTTCTTGGGTCTTGCATTATGCAGCGGTTATATACTTTTTCCCTCGTTATAGGAAAGAGAATGCCCAGCACATGTGGGCTTAGCCATGGAGGCCCGTGATGGTGTTCCAACATAGACTTGACCATCGTTGGCCCATTGGCATTAAGGGGCCGGGTCTGCTCCAGCTACATATGACTACGTCGGACTTGAATATGTGGCAAGTGCTTCGCTTCTTTCACCTTCTTAAAATCTTCTTTATATATAAAAACCCGTGGAATATTTACTGTTCATTACTGTTTTAGTACTGTTCACAATGTCTAATCTTTATTTGTGCTGATGCTTCTTTTAAAAAAAAAAAAAATTCTTTTTGAAATATTTTTTTAATATGAATCCCACAAAAATTTTTTAAGTTGTCCGTGAATGCACGGACAGTACTACTGGTGAATAAACAAAACTTAAGAAACTTTTGTCTTTAGAAAAATTAAAGAAACGGGGGTATATTTTGCAGGAAAGTACGTTTTAAAAAATATTAAACTACTTTAAGTTTAATAAAAAATTCAATGTAATTTTTCTTATTTTTATTATAATTTTTTGATGGAAATATAATAAATATATAATTTTTCAATCATAATATGAAACTTATATAATTTTTAAATTGAATTAAATATTTATGATCTTTTAATTAAAAAATCGTATGCCAAGAATATAAAATATTATATCTAGAATCTAATCTTTGAAAAATTAATATATAGGCAAGTCAGTTAATTTTCAAATATAAGGTAAAAGACTTTTTGGAATCAGATCCTTAGCTATTGTGCTGTGGTGCTGTTGAGAAAATTTAGCTTGCAATCAAAAAGAATGAATAAATTTAACTTAAAAAAAAAATCAAAACACACTCTGTATTTTCTTAACAGCACAACAGTATCTAAACTTTAATAGTAGATGATCCAAATTTAGACTTTTTTGAAAAAAAATTGCTATCCTTTGACTAAATCATTTACATGGTAAAAAAGTTATCGTTGACTTTCTTTCCACTTCAGGTTTTTGACGGTATACATTCTTCCAGCCGCCATATCCAAACAAAATTTTGACCTTCAGATGACAGCAGACGTGTCCATGTGTGTTTATCTTTGTTTCTTTGCCACCTCGACATGAGCATGAGAATTGAACCATCGAAATAAGCAAAATCCTTTTTTTTTTTTAAAACAAATGTAATAGATTTTAAACTGCATTTTTTATTATTCAAGAATAGACCTGATGATGAGTGAAAAAATTCACCCGACCTGATAAGTTCCATCCAAATATATATATATATATATATATATATATGTGAGTTCAAGAACAAAAATTTAATAAAAAATGAATCCATTCTCAAAAAGTCCAAATATATAACGACTTAGGTTTGAATTTTTTTTAAAATTCGAATCAAGTCAAAGTCCGAACCTATTGGTTTTATAATTATTTTGTTATATACTATTAATAAATAATATTATTAAAAAATTTATTTATAACTATAGATATATATAAAAAAATTACATAACATATATGATTATTATGTTTTTTAACTCTTATTTATTGCGTAATATATTATTAGGAATAAATTATAGTTCAAATAAAATAAATTATTAATCAGTAATATTATTAAAAAAATTATTATTTCAAAATATTTTATTATCTTTATATATATATATATATCAAGTTATTTAATTTTTTTAATATTTTTTTGAACTATTTAGTATTTAAAATAAGAAAAATATAAGTCTAACAAATGATAAAATAAATATATAATATTTAAAATTTAAAAATAAATATAAAAATTATTTTTAAAAAAATCCAATTGGATTAGACTCTACTCTTTTAAAATCGAGCTTAAGCCTCGGCCAAGCTCCGACTTAAAAAAACTTGCAAACTTTTTTATAAGCCTGATATATTTTTAAACGAATATAACCTGGGACCAAATCTACTCAATAAATATCTAAATCAATTTGTCTATAATTCAACCTAGGCATTGTGGTGGTGCTTTACATTGGATTCACCTTACATACTTCAAAGTACATTCATGATTTAACATCTAATGGACATAAGAGCTCCTTTAATACATTATATTAAGTTATATAATATAAGATAATATAATATATTACAAATTTATTACTTTTTTAATACAAATAATATATTAGATAAATTTATATATTAAATTTTTTTATACATCAAACTAATATAAAAATCTAATCAAGCATCAAAAAATAGGATTAGACTTGATTAAATTTTGATGTATAAGATATTATCAACACTTTCTTATTTCAATCCTTATAAGGGTTTTCATAGCCTAACTAGGTTGGGTTTTGATCTAATTTGATAAGTGCCTAATCTAGTACACAAGTTGGGCCCCAATTTGGTTTAGTACCAGGCTTGATTGAGTTTACCAATCTAATTTTTGGTAAAAATTATAAAATAATTTTAAAAAATAAAATTTTCATATAAACTCCTATAAAATTACATTTTATCCCTAAAAAATTTATATAAATTCTTATAAAATAAATTATTTAAAATTAATAAGACCAAATCAAGTCAAGTTAAACTGGTCAATATAGTTAGCATAGTTATGTGGCCTAACTTAAGATGCCTTTTTTTTCTTTTCACCCGACCTAACCTAGCTCTATATGACTAGGCTAGCTTGACTGTTGAGCACCCTAATCACTCTTATAACGTGATGCCTAGAGTTGACTAAGTTAGTTTAGTATTAGTTTGGATCAAATTGATCAAACTATTTTAAAAAAAAATTGATAAAAATTATAAAATGACTTTTTAAAATGATTTTTTATATAAATTATTGTAAAATAAATTTTTTATTTTAAATTAATAAAATTGAATTAGGTTGAATCAAACTGACTAATATAGTCAACTCGTTCATATGATCTAGCTCAATATGTCATTTTTTATTGCCCAGCTCGATGTAACTAGGTTAGCTAAGTTACCGGGCATCATAATCATCCTTATAGCTTGGTGCCAGGGCCCAATTGGTTTAATATCGGGTTGAGCAAGGCTGGTTGGATCACTTTTTTTCTTTTTAATTTTTTGGTAAAAATTATAAAATAATTCTTAAAAGATAAAATTTTTATATAAGTCCTATAAAATTATATTTTGCCCCTAAAAAAAATAAAACTTTTATATAAATACATATAAAATAATTAAAAAAATCATAGGACTTGGCTTACTCTAATTTGATCTTTTTTTTTTTCATCTTGATCCAATGTGATTGTGCTAGCCAAACCACCTGGCATCATGTGTAGCTTACTCATATGTGCTCTCTCTCTCTCTCTCCCCCTCTCTCTTTAAAAATTAATTTAACATAATAAATTTAGTTAAATATAACATATTTTTAAGTAATGAATAATTTTGTAAAAAAAAACTTTAATCTTATTTAGTGTTATACATTATATCAAATATAGAATAATATTATATAGTTTATTACACTGAACGCTACATAGTCTTAAACTTTTATTAAATTTTATCCTATACAATATATCAAATGGCGCTTAAACCCTATGCTTATGCAACTGCATTTGCAGCAGCACAGCTATATGGTGAAAACTATAGTTCTTCAATTTTTTTCTGAAATTCCTAGGATGTCTCCCCCTGCACGACTTCTTAGTTATTTTCCCACGAATATTACTACAGGGGTTAGTTACTTGTTTTAAATAGTAAGTAATTCATTGTCTGACATATAAAAAATAGTTAGTTCCAATTTCAGGCACAAATGACTAATGCGGATCAAATGCAAGAGTGCAATAATTGGAAAAAAAAATTGAGGGGACCAAGGTCGCTAAGCGAGTGATATATTTTTAGACTTTAGAGTGGGTTAGTCTACGGAACTTTCTTAAAAAGGTGATGTATTCAAATAAGAAAGGCCCAACCCAAGGAATATGTCATCACGATACTCTTTGGATTTGAGTGATTTGGTGGGATAGATTAGAGTTTGAAGCTTTACATCAAACACAACTCAAAACAATGGCACATTTTAATCGAGAAAGTCATAAACGAATGAAGGTCGAAAGGAATGAACAATTTGGCAGGAAAAAGTAGCTAATAGCCATCAGACGAAGTCAAGCTCAAAAGCTGCTCCAGATAGTCGGCTCCCAAATCCTCTAACACCAACACATTGTGATCACTATTGGCGTTTGTACGAGGACTAGGCTTGGACTTTCTTCTCAAGGTGTGCTTCTTCTTGAGTGCCAACACAGGGGAGCAACCACCTTCCCAAGTCTTATTTGGCATGTCTCTCAGGGACTTCCTGACCACTTCTTCTGGGAAATTGAGCACTGCCAGCGACCCACGTGTGGACAATGCTGCTTGGTCATAAGCCAAAGCCGCAGCCTCTGCAGTGTCGAATGTTCCTATCCACACTCGCACCCCATTTCTGGTGGAGTCCCTTATCTCCGCCGCGTATTTCCCCCACGGCCGCCTCCTTACTCCTCTGTACACCCTCTTCTCTCTCGGTGGTGTTGGCTGTGACGGCGGTGGCGGAGGGTTTTCTTTCACTTGAACTTGGGCGTCAGTGAAACCGGAGGAGACTTCTTGCACTTCAAATAATCCTCCCGGAGAGGATGAAGAATTAGATTCCGAGGATGAGTCCTTGGCTATTACATCGTAGAACATCATATGATCTTGTGAGTAGTTGTTGAAGTTGAGTGGAAGGGAGTTGTTGTCGTTGAAGAGCAACAAGTCGTCCCAGTAGGAGAATGATTCTCCAGAACCACAGGAATTTACAGGGGAGCACTCAGGATTTGGGAAATGGAAAAAACAAGAATCTAAATCCATGTAGGATTCAAAATGCAGAGATACCCGAATATCCTTTTTGTTCTTGCTTTTCCGCGGGGTAACTACTTCTGGTGGGGTTTGAACCAGAACCTGGTTGCTTGTCCCCTTTATATACCCATTGAAAGAGTGGAACAAAACGACCCAGTGAAGTCTAGCACAAATCATTGAAATTAAATATTGAAAATTTTAGTTAAAAAAAGAAGAAGTGTAGTTGGGATTATTGGACAAGGAGGATGTCTTTGGATTTCTCATTCATTTGATAGCGTTGGGAAAGCATGGCCTATTGCCTAGAGCGCCCCCCCTCCCCCCAAAAAAAACAAAAAAAGGTATAGTTGGTATTATTTAATATTTATGCACGTGAGTCAAACAACCGAGCAACGTGGGCAACTCCGACTGGGCAAGAACATTGGACCAACAACCTGATCTCACACAACGTAGATGCTTTTGTCAATGTATGCCAGCAGTGAAAATTACCCCTGACTTGGCATTGCACTACCACCGGATTAATTAATTACCTGGTTTAAATGTTTAATACATCTTTTATATTAAATAAAGTATAGCGTACGTCTCTGTATAGTTCTTATTTCTCACTTTTTGCTTTCTATTTTAAATTTATTTCATCCTTTCTTAGTTGCCTTTGACAAAAAAGAAAAGATAAAAACATCTAATATACATTAAACAACATAGAAAATCTGCAATTATAAAGGAGCACAAAGCACAAAAAGCGTTTCAAATTGAGCGAGAATTTGGCATTTCCATTGTCGCACAGTCGTCCATAAATTTTCCCTCATAATAATAATACTAAAATAATGGTGAATTTGTTTGCCCACTTGTCATTTGGCGAAACACAAGACTCCATCACCATGAGTGCACTGTATCTACATGCTATTTTCATTCCAAGAGGACCTGTATCTGGATTCTAGACCCTACATCCAAACCCATATAACGTTTACATCAGCCGCCGGCCATTTTCTAATAGATTTCAAATTTTAAGTAAATAAAACGCTTCTAGATTAAGCATTCTTGAATTTCGATTTCTGTAATATGCTTTTTTTTAATAATTTAATGTGTGTGTTAATATATATACATATTTTTTTTTCTAATACTAAGAAGCACCCAGATAGAATATATATATCGTAAATGACACGATGTGATATTCGAAATATAATAATTTTTAAAATTTTAAAATACAGATATAGGTTATATGATATATATATATATATATATATAATCAACTCATTAAAAAGTAAATTGAGTCCTGAAAAAATTAAAAATTATAATATAAATGATAAAACAAAATACAAGAATAATATCTTTATAATAAGTTACAAATAAAAGTACAAATGATATAACAAATTAATACTAGAGTTTTCAATTCAAATCAATAATTTTAAAATTGAACCAGTCATTGAATCAGTGATGACACTAGTTTAAAGATCATTGGTTTGATCGTGGTTGAATCGATAATAATTAAATATATATTAATATTAAAAATGTGGTATAATAAATAATAATAAACAAATATTAATAAAATTTAAAACATTTTATTACTAACTATATAAAAATAAATCATATATAACATAATATTTAAATTTAGTTGACTTTCTAATTTTAAAAATTTGAACCCAAAATAAACTATATATTAATAAATAAAATCATTAAATATTAATTTGTTAACAAGTATTGAAACCAAGAAATTATAAAAACTAACCATTTAATCTATTAATTTTTTATTATTACATTTCAAAAAAATTTGTATAATAAAATTTAATTGGTTTTAAAAAGTTTGAACATAATGTAAAAAAATAATAGTTGATAAAATGTCTAAGTTAAATATAAATTTTAAAAGAAATATTATATTTATATTTATATAATATTATGCATAATTTTATTAGAGAGAGTAAAGTGGTGCAATAGTTAAGATGTTGGAGTTTTTTCTCAAAGTCCTTGAATAGAAATTGCAAGCAATTTGAATGTTATATTTATATAAATATTTGAACATTAAAACTGACATTCCATTGCAGATCAAGTGGTAAGTGAGCATTTTGGTATGATAAGCTGCCAAACTGTGAGATTTTGGGGAGGAGCACTTGAAAGCCTATTTATATAATAATTGAGCCTTATAAACTGAAGAAGCATTGTAGGTGAGATGGCTAATCTATGTTTTGGAAGCTTGGGGTACCAAGTTCGAATTTGGTAGCTGAAGTTCATGGGTTTTTTGAAGGAGGATGGTCTGGTTCGATCTGTTTGCACCAATTCGTATCCAAAATCAATCGGTCAAACTTGATTCTTGACCAACTTTGACCGGTTCTTAGAAGTATCAGTTTTGAGGCTCGTTCAGATCGAACTAGGGTCCAGTTTCTAGTCCAACCGGTTGAACTGGTCAGTCTGGTTAGGTTCTTACTACTATGATTTAAATTAATCTTTATCTATATTTAAATTACTAGCATTTCCCATAAACTCTTTTATTTTAAACTTGGTTCATCTAAAGGCAAATTTGCAATTTGAAGATCTTCAACCCTATCAAATGATTCTTAATGATCTCTTTTATAATCTCATATTCTAGTTTCTTTATTAAAATATTGTTCACTCTTTCTTGATAGAAGATGAAGATTGATATGAATATAAACCAAGTCCTCAACCTTTTTTAGATTTATCTTATTCCTTTTTAGTGAGTAAATAAAAGAGTAAGTGTTTTAATTCCTTTCACAACAACATAATGAGCATGGTTACTCAAAAAGCTTCAATGTAAGTCCTTGAAGAATAGGGGTTGAAGAACCCTAATTTATCCACCATTTTTTAAGTTCTAAATTCCACCTTTATTGTAAGAAATCAAATAATGAATATATATTTGAAGCTTCACAAAACTTAAAAAACTTTTGAAGGACCAATATTCTTTTTTTAGGATCTTTAAAGTATATATTAAAGTATTTCTTTATCTCAATTGAAATTTCAACATCTTTATATGAAGGAACTCTATTTGGTGCATGCCCCTTGAATCTATTGAGGAGGATAATACCTATGTAACATGGAATAAAAACAATATTAATGAGAATTGTTTACCACAATGTTATATTTGAAAAGAAGTTGAATAACATAAATATGTAGTGTAGGTTACCTAGGATTAAATGGAAGAGCAAGACAATGAAGTGGTGGACAACTTTTTATCCAACAATTAATAATAATCTAGTATACAATTTTGCAGAACCTTGAATACTTGAAAAGTTCTCTTTTCTTATGCTTGTATATTGATGTCTTCTCTTCTTCTATTATTAAATCTCACATATCATAGATCAACTGGAGTGTAGGTTTATTGGTATCACAAAACCTAAGCATGTTATAAATAGGCTTGTTAAAGAAAGGATCTAATCAACCTTGTCCTACCAAGAGCCATCAAGGATTAACTCTTTCATAGTATTAGCCTTTCTAACATCATCCCCTATATGAGTACTCTACTTGTCACTAATTACCATCTTATAAAGAGACATTTTTCTGAGTCTAATCCTTTTAAACATCACAATGGTTAAAGTGAACCTAGTTTTAGCAATAGCAAGTAGTTTCAAAGACACAAATTCTTTGAAAATAACTTGTCTCATGGAATGATTCGTAATGAAAGTATTGATAAAAATTACATCATCCCTCCCTCACCAAAGTGATCCAATGACATTCCTAAAAAACAAGTTCATTTGCCTCTGTATTTTTGGTTATACATATGTTTTTTAATGCTAAATTGAGTGTATACACAAGACATTATGTCCAAAAAATGTAAGGAAACTCAACTTCAATACTCTTACTAGCAGTTTTAATATTAGTAACAACTTGTACCATATTTTAAGGTTTAACCTCTTTGATTACTTGATGCATCAAGTTATCTATATAGAATTTGTTATTGTATTCTTTAAACCCATCAATTGCCTTCAAAAAAACTGGACCCCTAAAAACAACCATAAAATTAATTAATGGCCTTTGTTTTACATTTGTCCAACCATCTATCACTATACTTACTCCTTTTTCATTTCAAGACCTTTTGATTGGTTCAAGTATCCTTTTAACATTTGTCTTCTTTTGCTGCAACAAAGGGCTTATTATTGCTTTTATAACCAAGATATTAATTCAAATCTAGCAATCTTATTGTTTGTAGTATATTAAAATGAGCTAATATAATATGGATTATGTGCTAAATTAAAAAAATAAACCACTCAAATAAAACGTTATGGCAATTTAGCATACAAATTCTCCCTAACTCCTTAATTGAAGACTCTTTCCAAAATATCCATAGGTTTCCTTTTTCTTTAATTGCATTTGCTTTCAATAGGTATAGTTTTATTTGGGTTTAAAGGAGCCAAGCCTAAAGCTAATTATGGTAATGACACTTGTTTTGGCTTTAATTTATAATAAATCTTTTTTAGCATTTTTGTCATTTCAACTCAACAATTAACATAAACTTTTAGGCACATAACAATTCTCTTACAGATACCTTTAATAAATGATATTTAACTCTGAAATAAGACTTGTTATATTTACGATTACAATAATTACATTTCTAGTACTTATTTTCACATAGACAAGAATTTTTTTTCTTTTTGTATCTATTCATTAAAGTCACATAAACCTATAAAGGAGTTCCCTCTTTTTGAAATTTATTAATAGAATAATATTGAGTAGAAGAACTACTACTAAGAGTGCTGCCCAAACTAAAAGTTTCGTTGGCCATAGATAATACATGTTAATGCAAAGTGTTATAAACTTACAATGAAGAGTGAAGCAATGAAGTTTAAATACCATACTTGGAAGCAATGGAGCACCATGAAGCAAATGAATAAAGAATGAAGATTAAATGGTAGAATAAACTTACAATGAAGAATGAAGCAGTCAAATAAAGCTTAAAAAGAAGCTTTGAAGTTTGAAGGAAAAGCTCAAACAAAAGTTACAAAACACTCTAGTGATGAAGAACGATAGAGAAAATGAAGAAGAAGCTTAAATAAAACACCTCATTCTCCCTCTTTGCTTCACTCACAGATGATGATGAAGAGGAACAACAAAGAAAATGGCCATGACGAATAGTGAAGCAGAACGAGTATGAAGCAAAAAATGGATTGGGAAAGCAATGAGGGATTTTAGATTGAAGAAAATGAAAAAAAAAGAAAATACAAAGCGATGGTGTTCCATTTTGGAGCAGTTTCATCACGTTTCAAAAAGCACCTTTGAAAAAAAAAAAATTCCAACAAGTATACACCTTGTATCGAACAAGCATTTGATATGCGTATGGCGGCAATTTTTGTGTATTTGTGCATCTTAGCTCTAATATGAATTACTTTTCCTTTTTACGTGTCATTTGATACACAGAATAGAATAGAATAAAATAGAAGATAAAAAAGAAAAAGATGATTTTTAAGATAAAAAATGGCCATTGTACCTATACTTTTAAAAAATAATTAAAAATAAAAATTGTTGAGTATTAATTGAAAAATAAAATAAAATAAAATAATGAATGCCTTTTTATTCATGGAAAGGAATCTATAGCGGATACCGTTATATATCCACTGTAAGAATATAAAGGAAGATAATGATACAGACCCAAGTTGAATGATCAAATATTTTCAAAATAAGCATTACCATCAACTTGTGATTTAAATATATAAGCCACTTGCTATTGTTTATCAGGGTTTAGGCCCCGACGCCTCGTGCTTTTATAAAAGAAAGGAAGATACATGCACGCATTTATGAAATTTTCCTTTTTCCGATAACCATTAACCACTGTTTCATTTTCATAATACTTTTGGTTAAAGACAAGAACGAGTTGGTTCATCGGATCATATATGGTCTTCTCTTCAAAGTTCAAGGTCAAGAAGAATAACGTATAGATGCGATTGTTGATTGGCATAAACTCTTACAATAATTAGAGGAGAAAGGAGAAGCAGAATTAATTTAAATGTTGTTAGGTATAACCAGTGACTGCATGATGACATCGCTAGCTTTAAAGCATTACATATTCTAACAAATCATTACTGTCTGAGAGGTTGTAAAATATATATATATATATATATATATATAATTAAACATTTATGGTATGGCTAAAAGTTGAATGGATATTATAGAAGTTGACGAGAAGTAGTTGCCAGCATATGATATCTTTTCCTGGAGACAACAAAATCTAGGTATGATATTCAGCTGCGTCATTTGATAAGGAAAAGAGGTCACAGTCAAATGCCTTGGCATGCATCCAAATTTCAATATAATGATGATTCCTTAGCAATAGTTCTGCTCTTTACCTTCTTACCTGCAGTTTGTTTGCTTCGCCATGTGTGTCACTTGCATTCTACATGTTCATTGGTTGGGTTGAGTTTGGATTAAAGATTAAAGTTTAATATATATATATATATATATTATATTTGAGTGTTGGGCCTGATTAAGTATGTGTCTAATTAAACTCATTAATTATATTAGACAAAATATATTTATATGTGCACTAACCTAACTCACTAACAACTCTAACAAATGATGATACCAAAATTTTTTCTTTGTTATTAGAGGATTCGCTAACTAGAGCCAGATTGATTAATGCATTATTGGTTTTTATTAAAATCTAGAACAAGTTTAGTACTATTCAATGTTGACTTAATCATACATTGAATTGTGGACTAATTATTAATTAAAATTAATTTAATTTAATTTAATCACTAATTTTATTTAAAACAATTATTTATTATTTATTAAATAATTTATTAAGGGCACAGGTTTTGAGGCTCAATTAATTTTTTTAACACGATCAAGATATTCTTGAAGTTTGCTAAAATTTTTTTCTCAACAAAAAAATTTAGAAGCGTATTATCCTACATTAACATGATACATTTAATATTTTACTCAAAATACTCCTAAAAAAATTAATTCCCAATTATTAAGTAGAGATATATACTATCTTTTCTTACTCTACAAAATTAAATGTTTAATCTGTCCCATTAGGTACTTTTATTGGTTTTACGGTATTGAGTTTGTAATTAGCGCAATGCAAAGCTCAAAATTAGGAAAATCAATGACCTAAATTAGGAGGAGCACAGTTGGGCCAAAAGTTAACGAGCCAGCCTGATTCTTTATCTTTGCTTTTTTTGTATTTTCTCCGAGAAGCCCAGTAACGTGAATGAATCAGCATCATCACATATACAGTTATTAAAACGACGTAAGGCATTGGGGGACAACAGTCAGACAGGCGTCATCTCAACAAAACTAGAAAACCTTGGCCCAAAAAAAAAAAAAAGGAAAATCACTCAGATAGCTATTATTGGTGCGTTTTAATAAAATAATAATATTTGTTTTAATATAATATTTATTATTTAATTTATAAGCTCTCTTTACTTTAAGCCAAAACGTCTCCTTTTTATTAATATTTGAGCCAAGATATAATAACACTGATAAAAGAATTTTTTTTATTGCCAAGCTAAATTTTTATTGAAATAATTTTGAAGACACATTCTTTTATATAAAGTTAATATATTTAGAATTATTATTTCTTTTTACTAATCACTCAATCCTTTGGGTGATAAAATATTATTGTTATTCATTGGGCAATTCTATCAAAGTATCAAATATCTGATGCAACAAACTTATGTAAAAACAGAATAATTTTTTAATGTAAAAACTAATTAAACACAAATTGAGAAGAAAATTTGTGATATTATTTAACGATTCTAACAGAAACATAAATAGTATTTATTTATAGAATAATTAAAAGAGAAAATAATAAAATTGTGAAAAAATATTTCACTTGGTGAGGCTTTATATCTCATTTGAAATTGAAAGATGTTACATGGAATGTTTCCTTTCACGTTTGTTTAAGTATGGATTTATTACAAGTCTTTGGTTTAGATTCATGATTTCCATGATACAAAATTGACTCCTCTTTTCATCTCTCCTGCGTTGGACACTACTTGAAACATCCTTCGGAGCATGGACCGCGCTGGATTTGCTCCCTATTTTGAATGATGTGAAGAAGGGAGACCCAACATTCTTTTTTTTTTTTTATTGTAGGACTAGGTTGTATGAATTTTTAATTCTTCATAACTAATATATATGGAATACTCTTCCAATAAATTGTAAAGGATGGTATTATCTTTTGTTGTTACTTTAATTTTCTAACTGTATCAACCTTTTAAGTTTTTGGCATATGAGATTTAAGATTCTCCTTTATTTATACTCTTATATTAGCAAGAGATTAACTAGAGAGTTAGTTAAGGAATAGCTATGATTTAGTTAAAGAATACCAAAAGAATAATTGCGACATAGCAATGGAATAACGAGAGAGCTTTGGGAAAAAGATACATTGAAACACAAGATAATGAGAAAAGACTAGGGATTAGCAAGGGAATACCTTCTTGATAGTGAGGGAATTACATAAAATTCTCTCACTATCTATTGAGGGATTTATTCCAAAAAAAACTAACCGTTTATAGCTTGGGACTAGTGAAAGAAAATCGGTATAATAAAAAAAAAACCTTGTTAGATAACGAGAGATTGATCTCTCGCTATTTTTATTTAGTAAGAAAAGAGTGAAAGATTAATTCCTCACTATTCAGCTACCGCTATTATCTGTAGTGAGAATAAGTGAATGTAATAATGGAATGCGGGAATTATGGAGAGGAAATTGAGAAGGAGGAGGAGAGATGCAAGTTGTGTGTGGAATTGTTGATGCAGTATGATTATGTTTGGAAGGTGGAATTCAACCTTTGATAATATCCCAAACCACCCCCCCCCCCGGGGAGGCGCCGCGGGAGGATGCAAGGGCTCAAATTCCTTAACCACTACTACTTTCATAGTCACAACCAAAATCCTCTTCTTCTTAGATGCAGTGATCAGGGCTTCTTGGTGCAAGCGGGTTCATCAAGAGCAGCCCAACTTAATCATACTTCAGAGTTGGAATGCCTGGACAATAAGTTAGCTGCACTAACTTCATAAACTTGACATATGGCACATTAATTACCACGAGATATTGGTGACTTATTTCTATCTTCTTCCTCTTCTTTTGATACTTATCAGCTGAAAGCCCCAATGCAGTACAATGAGACTCGGACCCAAGACGTGATTGCCCGAAACTCAATTATGCCTATTGGATATCAAGGATGGTTGAGAAGAGCTCGAACTTTCATTTATTACATTAAATTTATATTAAAGATATTTTATAATTATATACAAATCTTGAAAATAATTTAATGGCAAAAAAAAGAAAAAAGAAAAATTTAAAGTCTCACCCAAACTTTAATGCCATCAAATGATAGGTAAGGAAATTCTTAAACACGTGGATTGATTGAAGACGACATTTTTCAAATTTATTTGTCCCTTCTCTTTTTTCTTTATCTGAATAAATAGAATCCCACTTTCTTTCCCTCGTTGAACATAGAGTGCTTATATTCTTTCCCCAAATAAATCTTATTCTCATTATTTATGTTGAAAAAAAATGAATAAAATTTGATTTCTCTTATATTCTAGCTGTTATCAGTTATTAGTATAAAATTTCAAAATACATGATCTTGAAAAAAACAATTTACAATTAAGCACTGTGCAATCCACTTGAACCATCCTTACAATTTTATTAAACAGCAATTTAGATGTAATATATCCTTACAACACCTAAGTATCTCTGGCCTATGGGATTGAAGGCAGGCATTAATGTTGGTTTTGGTGAAACATTCAGGTCAGGACAATATAAAAGGGAGCATTTAATTGTTCTTAGAATAAGGGAACGTGAGTGAAATAGAAGAAACAAGTAAAATGAAGGAGGCTTTTAATTTAAACGTGCAATGAACAGGGGGAAATGCCCCAAGTGTTGGTGTCAGGCATTGGCATTAGTAGGATGCAGAAGATGTGGGGTGAGTTGGGTCATCATTAAGTTGTGCTCCAATTTGTTAATGTTTAAGAGATGCCCTCATTAATTGTGTTTTACTACTAACTACTTCTTTTGATCCCTAATTAAGTGATATGGCTGCTATGATTATTAAAGACAATTGCCGTATGCACCCATACACATGCATCAATGAATAGCATAGAAAGAGTAATGGATACATGAATATCTCCTCATTCCTTTGATGGCACCAGATAATTAATAATTATATATGACTTCCTGTTGTTTTTTCCAATGTCATATTTTATTGCTGGTAAAGCACTGTTCAAGTCCAAGTGAGATTCCTTTCCTAGTGAGTAGTGACGAAAAAAAGGTGCCATGTCACAACATGAAATTAGCAGAGGGCAAGTATTAAAAAAAAGAAAAAGAAAAAGAAATAAATGGGTGATAATGAAAGGAAACATGCATGTGTGGGAGGCGCGTGGATAAAAATAAGTAAGGAATCCTAGGATAAGCGGAATTTTTGAGTCCGATGTTGGGCGGCCGCAGTTTGCAATTTTCCCTATTTGGTAATTAGGATCAGATTCAGGGAATCTATGACGCACGCGGGCAGCTGTTTTTCACTATCAATTGACCTTTGCATTTAGTGTGACGCCACCTCTCACCCAGTACGCTGGCTCTATTCCATTTATTTAAAGTATATATATATATATATAGATACACGTTTACGTAATCAATTTGTGTAGTTAAATTGAAGATAAAAATTGAACGGGCACCAAAAAGTGGTAATTTGACGACTGATCAGGTGGGGACGTGTCCCCTAACTTTGGGTCAACGACAGAGTAGTTAATTGTTTGAATATTCCAAGGTTGAATCGTTCGATTTTAGGTCTTCTAACCCACAATTGCATTCTGGATACAAGCACTGGGACTAAATGCACAAGATTTCGATTTCGATTTCGATTTGTTAATTTGTCGTTTATACGAACAAAGTGGGACAACGAATTCGGACACGCAGCACTAATCCTGCGAACACCGCAGCATCTCCTTCATCTGGCGAAGTCATCGATCCCACCTATGAGCCATCACCCGTGTCTTCACTTATTAATTTTAAATTCACGATGTCTATACCATGCATGGCTTTTACGCACTTTAATTTGTTCAAACTGGGATTCACTTCCCTTCTTATTTTTCACTTTGATTTAGACTTCTGAGCAAGACATAGCAGAGCAATGGAGAAGTACAGAGGTACCCTCCTATTTCATGTTCCATCTTCTTTATCATCTCTCGCTACTACTTCTTTTTCTAACTGTACTGTTCATGCTTTGGTCCTAATAGCAATGCGCTGTAGTCAAATTTAATTTGCCACAGGACAACAAATGTTGCGCCAACTTCTTCAGCCCACAGCCACAGGAAGGAAGAAGCATCCGCGTGTAGTATTAATTAATAATTTTCCTTAATATATGTGCTATAATCACATCATTTTATTGGCTTAATTTTAATTTCTGTGTACCTTCAGTCTCGATGTATAGTTGCTTAAACCATATTATACATATATGTGTAGGGCTAGCCAGGGCTAAGAAATTCCAGAATGGAGCATCTTCATTAATTACATTGCAATGTGATGCTGTACTAATTTTTCTCTTTCTTATTTCCAGGATGCTCGCTACACTAATAATTTTGCGATTAGTCTTTACTTCTTGATAAACATGGCTGTATAACATGATTTGGTGAATTGTTTGAATAGATGTATAACATACTTAATTATGATAAATTTCGTTTTTTTTTTTTTGCAAGAAGAAAGTATAACTTATATCTTACCTTAAATTATATAGTAATTAATTTAATTTTATCTCTTATATATTATTCTAAAAAATCATATCCTTTATCAAACCCTTATTAATGTGTCACATTAAAATCAAGCATTATATGGCGATTGAAATAAGTTTTCTTCAATCTCAGACAAGACATGCTCAGCTCAAAGCCACGGACATCTCAAAATTACTTAACGCTAAGAACTTGTTTTTGTGAACTTATTACTTTTTAATGTTTATTTTTACACTTTGCATTGGCTGCCAATCAATGGACTGATCATTTCAGTATATTTAGATAAAAAGTTTTATTGTGGATCATCTCAAATTTATTTGGAATATGCTAGTGGATAGGTCGGAAAAGTAATAGAAGTTGATAGATTAAATTTGAACAAAACGAATAATGAGGTATTTTTTTTCTCTTTTTTTGCATAAAGAGAATTTTTAACCCTTGTCCTTATGCTTTTGTAGCTGATTCATGAAATAAAAGAAATTCACAGAAACTTAAAAAAATTGTGCCATTGATGATTTTGACATTATCTAATGGTTAAATTAAGTATTCCAATATCTATTTTAAATTTGTTTTACCTTTCCTTTCGTTTCTGTTTTTCTTCTATTCTTATGTACAAAGAGCTGCTTATTTATTTATTGATTAGGAAAAAGTATATTTGATCTCTCTAAATGAAAATATAATTATAAATTTTGTACAAAATTTTAAAATGCAAAAGATACTCTAGTAATATTTAAAAAGAATACAAAAATAATCTCATATTGAAAAAGCCGAAAGTTAAAGTTTTTTGGTAAAAACAAATAAGTATGTTATTATGCTTTAAAATTATGTAAAATTATAAAATTATAAGTAAACCTTGATTTAATACTTAATAGAATAAATATGTCTTTTTAATTGTTAATTTGAGTTTACAAATTTTTCTCTTAAAAAAATTAAAAAGTTCATGGATCAAGTATATTTTTAAAACTATAAAGAGTAAAAGTGGATGATTTAGGTGCCGCAGGTGGCAGTGTCTAAACTACCATATTATAATGAGTCTCAGTTTTTTTTTTGGGGGGTATGTATGGGTTTTAGTTTTTTTGTCTCAGAACTCATAATATTATATTCCCGCCTTTTAAGGATCGGACACCTCTCTTTCTCCTTTCGGCTCCTCCCCCCGCTGGAACCTATCTTCCACCCCTTTCTGTTTCAGAGTTCCTAATTTACTGTTGTTTGTCTCTATGATTTTCGCAGACGAAAGATTCAAGTTAAGATGGTAGACGCAAATGCATTTTATTATAGGAGAGGTAAATCCCTTATCTTGATCGAAATTTTAATTGATATCACTTAGTGCAGAACA
>JAIUCV010003638.1:0-21735 GCA_026724425.1 Erythrophleum ivorense
TAGGGTTCCTTAGGTTAGGCAAAATGGAGAAGGAGAGGGAACCAAAATAGTAACCATAGGAAGAGAAATTACCTTGTTTTCTTGCTTGAATCTTGCTTTCTCCAAGCTCCTCTCTTCAAATCTGAAATTTCTCCTAAGTTTCTCCCTTAAATCAGATTTATGAACTTCATTTTAATCAAATGAAACAAAGGAGAATGAAGGAGAGGAGGTTTGAATGGAGGAAAGCATAAAAAAACTACCAAGAAACCATACCTTAAAGCTTGGATTTCTCCTTCTTCTTCTCTTCCCTTGGTGCGCCTAAACCCTAGCTTTCTAGATAGAAAAATTAGAATAATGATCTAGACAGTAAGTAATGAAATTAAGAGGCCATAGGTGCCTTGAAACAGAGGCTAAAATAACTAGACGAAAACTAACGAAATAGCTACCTAACATAATGGCATTTTCATATTTTTGGGAAAATTTTAGAATTCGCATAGAAGGGCTTTTTAAATGAAAAATTTGAGTTCTTTGGGGTTCTCAGAGGCCCTGAAAATCATGGGAAGGCTTGTGACAGTTAAAACCTCTTCGATGTATGTTTTCTAATATTAGTTGACCCAAACTTTGACCTTTTCGTTCGGGAAGCTTTTAGCTCCAATTTGAGTGATTCCAAAGGCATTTTATAATATTGAGGACCTAAATTTTATGATGGAAATGACAGTTCTCAAAAGGAGCTAAAACAAACTAGGAAAAAAAATACCAAGATTAAGGGACATAAATGAAATTTTTGGAAACAATTCTTGAACCCTACCTATATATACCCTACACCCCACTCTTCTCCTCATTTGGTTCATTTTATTTCTGCCCTAAACCAGAAAAAGGACCAAGAGAGTGATGTGCACAAGGGAGGAGTGAAAGGGAGAAAAAAAGCAAGAGAAAGGTATGAATTTTCATGGTTTTTCTTAGTTTCTCCTTAGAAAACTTCTTCTCCTCCTTCTTCTCTTCTTTGCCATGGGTTTATTGAAATTTTTGGGTCTATTTTGAGGTCATACCTAAGAGGGAAACTTCAAGTTTGAGGAGAAGAAGCCAAGAAAAGAGAAGAGCATTCAAAGAAAGCTAATAAACCAAGGTAATTTGGTATGCTTCAAGATTGTTCTTCCATTGTCTTCCTTTTGTGTATTTCGACTTATATATGACCAGCCAAGAGGGGTTGAATTTCTAGCCAAACCAAGAGTGATTCTTAGGAAAATGAAGGACAAGAACTAGAATATGCAAAGGAAACAACTAAATAACCATGGAATTTTAAGATAGCAAAGTTAGGGTTTCAAGTGCTTAACCAAAATTTTGTTTTGATGCAAGAGTTCCTTGGCCAAAATGGATATTTGGATGAGTTCCTAAGATCTCCAGAAAGCTTCTTACATGCATCTCCCATCAAGAAAACAAGATAAACTCCTTACTTCTCCTTCATGCACATAACTTCAGCCTAAGCTAAAAAAAGCATCAAGGAGTGATTTTAATTTATTCTAATCTTGGTTTTGTGTCATGTATGATGGGAGAGGATGAGAGGAAGCCTTGAAAAAAATTTAGAAGTCATGGATAGTGAGATATAGCTATAGGTTCCATATTATAACTTAAAGAAGCAACACCTAGCTAGGCTCCTTAAATTAATTATGTGATGACTCTAAGAGACTTAAAAGTAGTCAAGAGTCATAAATAGATGGAAAGAATAGAGCCAAGATCATGATTAATGGATGTTACCTCATTAGGTGCATTATGGAACCATAAATGAGCCATAGGAACCATTTAGCTTTTAAAATGAATGTGTGGCTTTAGAAATTGTTCCAAGAGTGTAATTAGCTTCCATATGATGTGTCTAGGCCAAAGGAACTAAGTCTTATATCTTTGTGAGTGTGTGGCCGAGGGAGAGGAACCAAATTCAAAAGGAAAAGTGTACTTGTGTGGCCAAGGTAGCTCTCTCTTCTTTCTTTCATGCATGAGTGGATGTGTTATTTTGTCTTTGAATATGTGTATGTATGTTTTGAGCCATGAAAGATGTTTTAGCATGTATCTATATTCCATGGTATCATGATGTTATGTTATGCACTTAAATGGTGCTTTATGAACATGTTTTGGTTTGCTTGAGTGTGGTGAAGCCAAAAGTCCCTTCGCTAGGCTGAGGATGAACCAAAAGTTCTTAAGAATGGTGAGACAAAGCCAAAAGTCTCTAAAGAGTGAGGCTTAGTCAAAAACCCTTTAAGAAAATGGGTGAGGCAAGTCCAAAATCCCCCAAGAGAAGTGGGTAAGGTTAAACCATCTTCTTGGCAAACCTATGTATGTTATGTATGACTTCTTGAATGCAAGAAAAGTTTCATGAATGATCATGCACTCCATGATATCCATGCATGCATTTTTAGACTTGGATTTGCATTCTTTATTTATAGTTGAAAGGAAAAAGAGCTATTGGGATTTCTAGAATCTCTCCCCATTACCTAACATATCTAGGTGGACTAAGTGAACTAAGAAATGGGAGCCACCAAGCTTAAAGAAGAGATATTGACAAGAAAGTGTGTGATTTTGTTCATTTTGTAGCCATATGAATGGCATATGATGTAATCCTATGATGAATATATTGTATAATTATTTGAACATACGTAATTACATGAATACTTGATGTATAAATGAGATTTGATGCCATGGGAATGATATAGCAATTTTTGGACATTGAATGGCAAGATATAGCTTATGTATTCTTGTGCATACCTTGGGGTGAGAGAGTGATTTTATGAAATATAGGTTTGTGCACCTTTGAGACATGTTTAACAAATGATTTTGGTGCTTTCTCACGTACTCAAGTGGCCATGAATGTCTTAGAAACTAATGTGGACCATTTGAGACCCTTAGAAGGCACAAAATTGTCTATTTTGGAACCCAATGTTAAGATCTGATCAAATGAAAGAATTTCCTCATGAAATTTGGCATGCATATAGATCTCATCCAGAGCTTTTTGGGAAGCTAAAGACCAGATTATTTGGAGTTCTGTGGAATTAATTATGCATTTCCAAAGTTGCCAAATTTTAGCTGTTTTGGTATATGTATTGTTTATTTGGTCAGTTTCTTCTTCTATGTCATTCAAGGGACAAATCGTGTTCAGTACTTATGAAATTTTACAAGTACAAATTACACATGATAAGCTTTCATTAACCACTGAGATCACCCCAATTGGATGTCTGAGAAGGGAGATATGAATTTTTAAAATTCTATAATAGTACTAGCAGCGTTAGGTGAGTTTGGTTACTGTTCCATCGAATTCCAGTGGCTAGACGTCCCTGTTTTAGTCTCTAGAGCTTTCCATAATGGTATAGTATGCTTGATTTTGATATTTCTAAAATTAGTTATGATTTTCTAAATTTGATGATAGAAAGCTGGCATACTAACTCGAGGCTGCACTGTAATTTTTATGTATATGTTCCATGAGCTAGAGTTCTTGGCTATATCTTGAGATGATTTTGTGTTGTATTTGTGCATTTAAATATGAGAATGAGATGGATGAGTTTCATATGGTCCACAAAACATGAAATGAATGTTTTATTCATGACGTAATGCAAAAATAATTGAATATTTTAATGGCATTTTCTTTGGAAGCTTGTGTGATTCAAGGAAATGTGATTAGAATGGCATGAGATAGACTGTATGAATATGGTGTTACACTTTATTGGTATCAGAGCAAAAGTTCAGGCACTTTGATATGGGTTGTGGCTTGTGAACATGAGATTTGCCTTTATGTATGAGTTTATTGTAGATGAATTGAGTGTGATGGTGGTGAGTGTGTTCCTATTTGATGCTAAAGTTTGCTAATGACGCTTTAGAACAATGGTGAACACTAGGAGAGGTAGGCCTTGCAGAAAGGGTCATGCAGAGGATAGAGCCAAGCCTAGTGATCCAATGGCTAGAGTCTTCCAGGTTATTATGGCTCGCCTAGATTAACAACAAGCCGTGGTTATGTTGCTTCAGGAATGACTTGCACAAAGAGATAGTAAGGGCCTTACACCTCCTCCTCCACAGCTACCATAGCACTCAAATCATCCCAAGCATTCAGGGGTGACTCATTTCGATCCACAGCCACACATACATATACAGCAGATTGCTCAGACTCAACCTGCTCAAACACCACCAGCCCTAGAGCAGCCTTCTATCAGATAGACCATCACATAGTTTAAGAAATTTAAGCCTCCTACCTTTGATAGTGAATTGAATACCGAGATAGCTAAGGCTTGGATTATGCAGCTTGAGAAGATATTTTAGGTGATGGAATGTACCTTTAAGTAAAAGGCCGTGATGGTCATAATTTAGCTAGAAAAAGAAGCAAATTATTAGTGGAGAAGCACTGAGCCTATCCTAAGATCAAGGAACCTTCTGATTACTTGGGAGGCATTCCTTCAGACCTTCTATGAGAGGTATTTCCCCAGCTCCATTAGAGATCAGAAACTACATAAACTAGCCTAGGCTGAGACTATGGCATCCTTTGGCCTCCATGGGAATTTCTTTTCTTCCTTGAAGGAGGAAGCTTGTAGGGAGCATCTAAGGTGTCTCAAGAACTCATTTACACTCTTACTTAGACCTAGGAAGCAGCATACAAATTTAGAAATTGAAAGGTGTGCTTAAAACCCTAGGTTTTGTATCTTGATTTCTAATGCCTATTTCTTAGTTTCCATTGCATATTCTTATTCCTCTCCATCACATACCTAAGAATCATCCTTGGTTTGGTTAAAAATCTGACTCCTCAGGGTAGAACACATGTGGGTCAAAATGGAGAAGAAGGGCATGGAAGATATCAACCATAGGATGCATTTTTACCTTGTTTCCTTAGTTAGTTTGGCTTAAATATTGATTTCTCCAAGCTCCTCTCTTCAAATCCGAACTTTCCCCTCTGTTCTTCCTTCAAAACAGCCCTCAAAACTTCAAAAAAATCATGGAGAAGAAGAAGGAAAAAGAGGAGAAGAGAGTGGTGGAGAAAAAGCATGAAAAACATACATAAAAACCTACCTTTAGCTTGGAATTTCTTCTCCTTCTTCCTCCTCCCTTGTGCACCCAAAGGTTCTGGTATTCTATCTATTTTTTGTTCAGAAGAAGGTCGGTGAAGAGGGAGGGCAGATTGGGACATTTTTATAAGGGGCTTCAAGAACCAAACAATTACAAAATTTCCCATTTTGCCCTTTCATCTTGGCATTTTCATTTTAGCTTCGTTTTAGCTCCTTTTTTAGAACCGTCTTTTCCATCATAACAAATAGGTTCCCAATTTAATAAAATGCCTTTGGAATCACTCAAATCGAAGCTATAACCTTTTCGAATAAATCGGTCAAAGTTCAGGTTAACCGACATCGGAAAGAGTACACCGAAGGGGCTTTACTAGTCCCGGGGCTTCCCATGGTTTTTGGGGCCTTTGAAAACCCTGGACAACTCAAAATTTTCATTTAAAAAGCCCTCCTAGGTGCTTTTCCAAAATTGCACTTATTTACGAAAATGCCACAGGCCTTTCGCCAATTTTTTGAATCATGCCAACCTCAATTTCTAAGCAACTTAAAGCTTAAATCCTCATTTTCTATTATTTAAAATTTTATCCAAATTTTATTTGGCCTTGAATTACTCATCTCAGGAGACTTGCTTTGAAAACCGATTCATTTTGGTAGTTTACGAAAAAATCAGACGTTACGTAGCCCAAGTGTAGCCTCCCCTACACATGCTTGGAGCTCGTGAATTTTCATCCACTTGCTTCCCTTTATCCTTACCTGAAAAGCCTTCACTTGAATGTATAATCCCATAAAACTGGGTGAGATGCGAATCTCAATAACCAAAGGAAAATTCTATTTATATATTCCAATTTAATTAACATATATGTATGACATTATATAAGCATAAAAAAATGTACTGATCATATCAGTAAATGAAACAATTAGCCTATTAATGATTACTATCCCATATTAGTAATCACATTTCCATATGTTAAAGGCCAATAACACCAGGAGAGGCCCGTCCATGGCACCCACTCCCCAATGACCACAACCAGGGCTTAGTGCATTTGAGGTCTGATCATAACCCGATGCCCGATCGATGCACATGCATGAGTGGCAGCCGCACCACAGCTCTACCATTGACTCACAAGGTCCAAACACAATACAACAGATAGCCAATCAATTCATTTAGCATTTCAAATCTTTCAAGTGTAGCAAATATAAAATTAAAGTAGATATATGCATGTTATTACAAAATCCCCCAGTTACCTCACTTGCGGATAATTTTTTGGAGAACCAACAATAATGCTACCTTAGCCTAGCCAATACAAGAGTGAAATTCGGATTGAATGTTTCTTGTACTAGAAACTTCAATGTATCACCCTAAATCCTAAACAAATTTGTATAAAATTAATACCCATACTACAAATCAACCATGGGGATTTTAAACTAGCAAAAATTACACTAAAATGAAGAGTTTATGCTTACCTAATATCCCTCCTAGCCTCTACCTCTGAAAATTCTCCATGAAAGCACCAACAATGAAAATCTCAGACTTGGGAAGAAGATGAAAATCCACTAAACCAGAAGCTATTTGGATCAAATTATAGAGGAGAATGAGAGGGTTAAGTTCTATGAAGGTTACCTTGGCTAAATCCCCCTCTAGAAGAGCAGAATAGAGCCAAAAGGTTGTTGAAAACCCTAGCCTCCCCTCAAGGTGCGAAAATGCTTCTTGTGTTTGTGTTCCAGTAGAATATGGGAGGGGATACATGTTTTTAGGGCTTAGTTAGGTTTAGGTTGGATCCTAAATAGGTTATGGGTGGACCCAAAGGCCTAAATCCATATGGGTTCAAATTTTTAGTAGGATTGAGTTGAGTTTCATAAGTTGGGTTATAGAATTTTGATTGGGTTAGACTAAGTTTTAAGAGCTCATTTGATTTAGGTCTGCATAAGGGTTGTTAGGCCAATTATAAAAGCTTATGTAAGTTAGGTCTTGGGCTTCTATCTCACCAAATCAGATTGAGCCATCACTAGGTGCTCTCTCTCTCTCTCTCTTGGGCCAAGTCTCACTTTAAAAGGTTAGGTCTGCATCTAAAATTATTAGGCCTCCATTAGTCTCTAACCATGGCTTACTTAATTTAATTTGGGCCTAACCATGGACCATATGAACTCATTCATCTCACTATCATATTTAAATAAACAATTACAACTCAAAACCATCTCAAGAAGTGGCCTAAAACTCGAGCAAAGGAAGTGGATACCTAAAAATAAAGTGTGCAGCCTTGGACTAAAATTCCAGAACTCTGTCATGAAATTTGAAAAATTATAAATGATTTTAGAAAAATTAAAATCAAGCACACTATACCATTCTAGAAAGCTACCAATGTCTACTTTATGTTACAAATAGTGCCAGATCACAACAGGGACGTTTAGCCATCAGAAACTGATGGAACAGTAACAAAGGTAGCCTGTTACTACTAATATTGTCCTCTAACTTCCAAAATTCATATCTCCCTTCTCAAATGTCTAATAGGGGTGATCTTAGTGGCCATGAAAATCTTATCATGTCTAGTTTATGCCTGTAAAATTTCATAAGCATTAAACATCATTTGTCTCTCAAGGGATACAACCCAAGCAACTGACCAAATGAACGGTGTTTGCATCAAAACAACAAAAAAATGCCAATTTTGAAAAATCATAATTAATTTCCCAGAGGTCCAAATAATCTGGTCTTTGGATTCCCAAAAAACTTTGGATGGTATCTATATACATGCCAAATTTTATGTGCAAATTCGTTCATTTGGTCAGATTTTGACATTGGGTTACAAAATAGTCACTTTTATGTCTTATAAGGGGTCCAAATGGTCCATTTTGGTTTCTATAGCAACCATGGCCACTTGAGCACATAGGAAAGCACCAAAATGGCCTACTAAACATGCCTCAAAGGTGCATAGACCCAGAAATCAAAAACTCACTCATCCACCCCAAGCTATACATAAGGATGTATGTATCAAGTCTTGCCATTCCATAACCAAAATGTGCTCTATCATATATATGGCATTAAATCTTATACATACATGATACATATACATATTTACATATGTTTATGAAGTCATACAACATATAAAATGATGGATTACAACACTTGCCACTTATATGACTACAAAATGAACAATACAACAATTCTTTTAGTAATCTTTCATCTTCCAACTTGGTAGCTTCCATTACCTTGCTCATTTAGTCCACCTAGCATATTAAGACATTGGAGAGGAGGGAATGAGATTCAAATAATTTCAATAGCTCATCTCCCTTTCAATTATACATAAAGAATGCAAATCCATGTCTAAAAATGCATGCATGAACATCATGAAGCATGTAACCATTCAAGAAGCATTCTTGGCATTCAAGAAGTCATACAAAGCATACATAGGCTTGCCAAGTAAGTGAATTAGTCTCACCCATTCCCTTCAAGGATTTTAGACTTGCTTCACCCTTTTTCTTAAAGGCCTTGAACTAAGCCTTACTTTTGGGAGACTCTAAACTTTGTCTCAACCATTCTTGAGGGTTCTTAGCTCATCCTCACCATAGTTAGAGGGTTCTTGGCTTCACCACACTCAAGCAAACCAAAGCAAACATACTAAGCATCATTTGAAAACATAATATGATATCATGGTACCATGGGATATAGGCATATGCTAGAACACTTTTCATGGCTTAAAACACACATACACACATTCAAAGACAAGGTAAGCACACATTCATACATGAGAGAAAGAGGAGAGAGCTACCTTTGTTGCAACCACACACTTTTCTCCTTAAAATTGCACTCCCTTCCTTGGCCACACACTTACAATGATGTGAGGCTTGTTTCTCTTGGTCTAGACATATCATATGGAAGCCAAATATACTCTTGAACTAATTTCTAGAGCCACAATTCATTAGCAAAACTAGGTAGTTCATATGGCTCTTTTATAGTTCCATAATGCACTTAATGAAGCAACCCTATGGAAACATGATATTTGCTCCATTCTCTTCACTCGTTCATGATTCTTGACTCCTTTTAAGCCTCTTGGAGTCATCACACAATCAAATCAATGAGCCTAACTAGGTGTTACTTCTTTAAGCTATAATATGGAACCTATGATACCATTTCACTATCCATGGCTTCTAAAATTTTTCCAAGGCCTCATCTCATCCTCTTCCATCATATATGACTCAAAAATAAGATGGGAACAAATTAAAACTATCCCTAGGTGCTCCATCTAGCTTAGGCTGAGACTAGGCTTCAAGGAGGCACCAAATGGATTTGCTTTGTTTTCTTGATGGAAGAGGCATATGAGGAGCCTCCTAGGGATCTTAGGAGCTCATCCAAACACTCTCATTTAGGCCTAGAAATTATTGTATCAAATCAGACTTTTGGTGAAATACTTGAAACCCTAACTTAGTTATCTTGAAATCTAATAGCTATTTGATTGTTTTCTTTGCATATTCTTGTTCTCCTCCCTCATTTTCCTAAGATTCATCCTTGGTTTAACTAGAATTCCAACCCTTTAGGTCTGGTCTTACATGAGGCGAAATGGAGAGAAGAAGAACAAAGAGGCTTAAGCTTAGGAAGTAGTAAAAATACCTTAGATTCTTTCTTTTCTTTGCTTGTTCTTCACTTGGTTAGGCTCCTCCCTTGAATTTCAAAATTTTCACCTTTGTTTTGCCCTCAAAACAGACCCAAAAACTTTAACAAAACCATAGAAAGAAAGAGGGGAAAGAGGAGAAGGAGATTGGTGAAAGAAAAACTATGAAATTCTTACACTTTTTTACTAGGTTTCTCTCTTCCTTCTTCCCTCCATCTTGTGTGGCATCCTCATCTGCCCTTGGTTCTGTTGTAGCCTAGAAAATTCATTCATAAAAAGTGGGGTAGAAATGGGGGTGTTTTCATAAAGGAAACTTCAAGAAACAATTGTTTTAAAAATGACATTTACGTCCCGCATCCATCACATTTTCGTTTTAGCTCCTTTTTAAGAACCATATTTTCCATTATAAAATTTAGGTTCCCAATTAAATAAAATGCCTTTAGAATCACTTAATTTGGAGCTAAAACCTTCCCAAATGAATCGGTCAAAGTTTGGGCTCTCTATTGTTGGAAAATATCTACTGGAGGGGCTTTAATTATCCTGGGGCTTTTCATGATTTTTAAGGCCTCTGAGAATTCTGAAGAACTCAAATTTTCCATTTAAAAATCCCTTTTATGGGTAGTTTGAAAATTGCCTGAAATTACAAAAATACCATTACATATAATTGCCTTTTCATTAACATTCGTTTGACTATTCTGGCTCCAGTTTTAGGGCACCTTTAAGCTTAACTCATCATTATTTAAGGTTTAGAATATTATTCTAATTTTATTGGACCTTAAATCACTCTATTTAGGGGACTTTCCTTTGTATTCGGTGAATTTCGTACGTTTACTGAGGAACTATACGTTACATTTCTTGCATTTTCTCTTGTTTTCAAAGAATCGGATATTACACTTTTGGTCTAGCCTTACCTAATTATTTGAGACCTTTGAATTAGCTTCACCCATTTTAGAGGCTTTTGACTTAACCTCATTCATTCTGTCAGACTTTTGGCCTTGTCTCACCCTTATATAGAGACTTTTGGCTTCACCTCACCCAAGACAAGGGACTTTTGGCACAACCTCACCCTTTAAGAGCTATTCACATTCCATATGCATTCTAAGAGATATAATGATATCATATCATCAAACGAATGGCAATAGGCATAAGTCATAGTCCCAACACACATACAAGTAATCAATGACAATGAAACAACCAAGATAAGCATACAAGAATGGATGAATAGCTACTTTTCTCAAGAAGCATAAAGTTCCTCCTTGGTTCCTTTAGTCTCTTTTCTCAGCCTCACACACACACTTAGGAGAGGCTTGGCTTACTTGGCCTAGACATATAAAAAAAGGCACAAATATATTCATAGAACCATCTCTAGCCTTACACAAGCCTTATGTAAGCTAGTTGTAATTCTAGGTTTTTATATGGCTCCATTTAAAGGCATAAGGAAGCAACTCATATAATTAATCATCTTGGCTCCAACTTCTCACTTAATCTAAGTCATATGACTCTATTTAAATTCATTAGAGTTATCACAAACTCAAATTAAGAAGCCTAACACTGAGTTACTTCTTTATGCATAATAAAACCTTAAACTTTCAACTTTTAAAATATGGTTCCTAAATTCAAACTAATGGTTTCTTTGGTATTTATAATTCATATCTAGATCATTTCTATAACAATTCTAATTCTTAATTATTGTGATTAGGCTTAATAGCATGATTAGTAGTCACAAATCAAGGTCTAAAGTTATTATAGTTAATTAAAATAGGAGAAAGTGAGAAAAATTTGAACCTTGATATCATTAAGGTCATTAGCTAAACAACCACAGTTAATCAAATTCATAAGTCATTGCACAACATTATTATAGTAAATCTTAAGGTCTTTAAGTCAAAAATAGGAGTTTGGGAACCTTCACCGTCACTTGGACCTTCCTCGTCATGGCTAAGTTGGTTATTGGAACCTAAAACCCAAGTTTGAGGACTCCTACCGCAACTTGGTACACCTACGTCAAGGCATAAGTGGCTACTATGACTTAAAATTGAAACTTCGCACCTTACATTGCAACTTGGGTTTTCCACATGCATGGAGAAGTTAGACCCTCGCTGCGACTAGCCTATATGGTGCCGTGATTGGTACTTAAGCCATGGTGAAGTTACATTCTGTTACCCTCCATAAGTAAAATTTTCACCTTGCGCTGTGGCAAGACATACCGCGTTGTGGTGCTCCTCACTTCTGACTAACTCCTGGCTACGATTTAGCTAATCTTGGCTACGGTACAACTCTTTCCTATACCTATACCTCTCAAATTTTGTCCCATACACTCTAGCTCTCCTTCTAGTAACACTCTAGGGCCACTCTACCTCAATTTGTAAGGCTCTAATGGCATTCATCTGCCTAATATACTTAGCATGTCCCTCATTGCTAAACCAAATCCTAGGTATTGATTCCTACTCATCTCCTATCATGCATCTGCAATTTATGTATATCAATGGCAACAAGAAGGGTTCATAACTACTAACATCATCATGCAAATAGAAATTCCAATATAGGCTTCATCCATTAATAGTCTAAGTCAACAATTAAAGTATCACATGATTACATTCTCAGATAATAGACTATAGCTTAGGATCAACAAGGTTCTATATCATATATATAAGTGCATACATCAAATTTCAAGTTGCAAAGAGTCTAACTCCCTATTAGTTACACCATTGTTTACCAAAATACAAAATACCTACACTTGGCAATATGATTACATGTTGATGATGCTATATAAAAGAATAACAAAAATTAGCATCAATCCTAGATTAGATCCATCCAAGTGCAGAATTTCCCATGCATGGTCTTAACTAATGGATGTTCATCTACTTGCTTCCCTTTATCCTTACTCAAAGGACTTTCACCTGAAATAGTTAGCCCATGAAATGTAACACCATATCTATTTAGCCTATCTCATTTTATTTCTAGTTGCATTCCCTTGATGTAGCAAACTTCCAAGAAAAACTCCATTAAAATATTACATTATTTTGTGTTGCATAGCAGACAAAAATTTCATTTTATATCCCATGGATCTTATGAACTCATCCATATCATTCTCCTATTTAATTATATACATAAAACTCAAAACCATCTCAAAATGTGGCCAACAACTCGAGCTCATAGCATACATACATAAAATAATACAAGGTTGCCTCGGGTTTAGTTGCCAAATTTTAGGTACCCAATTTGAAAAATCATAACTAAATCTAAAAAAATTAAAATCACACACACTATACCACTATGGAATGCTAAAGATGTTAAAGTTATGTTAAAAATAAGTCTAGACTAAAATAGGAACATCTATCTACTAGAAATCGAAGGAACAATACCAAAGGTACTACTGCATTACTAGTACTAACTTTGAAATTCAAAAATTCTTTTCTCTCTGTTTTGATATCCAATTGGTATGATCATGGTGGCTATAGAAAGCATATAATTTCTAGTTTACTTTTGTAAGATTTCATGAGCATTGGACACCATTTGTCCTTCAAATGACACAGGGGAAGAAACTGACCATATGAACAGTAACCATATCAAAATAACAGAAATTTGGCAACTTTGAAAATTCATAATTAATTCCTTAGAGCTCCAAATAATCTGGTCTTTAGCTTCCCAAAAATTTTTAGATGAGATCTATATTCACACCAAATTTGATAAGAAAATTCGTTCATTTGATCAGATCATGACATAGAGTTGCAAAATGGTCACTTTCGTGCTTCTTAAGGGTCTCAAATGGTCTAAATTAGCTTCCAAGACTTTCATGGCCACTTGAGCATGTGAAAAAGTATCAAAATAGTCTATTAAACATGTCTCAAAGGTCTGCAAACCCAGATCTCACAAACTCTGTAATGTCTGATTTTTGTTATACGACGAAAATAGGCACATTTTCAAAGCAAGTCCCCCGAAATGAATTAGTTAATGTCCTAAAAAATTTGAGGAACATTCTAAACTCCTAAAAATAAGAATTGTAGCCTCAGATGGAAGGAAAAATGGAGCTAGAATAAAGAAACAAATTTTGACGAAAATCCTACGGAATGTAATGGCATTTTCATAATTTTGGGTAATTTTTGGAATTCACATAGGAGGGCTTTTTAAACCAAAGTTTTGAGTTCTCTAGGGTTCTTAGAGACCCTAAAAACCATGGAAAATCCTAGGACAATTAAATCCCCTTCGTTGGAAGTTTTCTAACATCGGTGTGCCCGAACGTTGATGGATCCGTTCGGAAAGGTTTTAGCTCCGATTTGAGTGATTCCAAAGGCATTTTTCTTAATTTGGAACCTAAATTTTATAATGGAAAAGATGGTTCTCAAAAAGGAGCTAAAATGAAGGAGAAACAAAAATGCAAAGTATAAAGGACAAAATTAAAATTTTTGAAAAAGTCACTTTTCCCTACCTATATATAGGTGGCGCCCTACTTTCCTCCCCATTTGGAATCAGAAAATTTTGCATAATCTCAGAAGGGAGAGCTAGGGTTTTGGGTGCACCAAGAGAGAAGGAGAAGAAGAAGAAATTCTAAGATAAAGGTAGGTTTTTATGCTTGTTTTTCATGCTTTTTCTCCACCAATCTCTTTTCCTCTTTTTCCTTCTTCTTCTCCATGATTTTTCTGAAGTTTTGAGGGCTGTTTTGAAGGAAGAACAGAGGGAAATTTTTGGATTTGAAGAGAAGAGCTTGGAGAAAGCAAGATTCAAGCCAAACTAACCAAGGAAACAAGGTAAAAATGAATTCTATGGTAGCTATGTTGATGTTCCTTTCCTCTCCATTTCGACCTACACTAAGAACCCTAGGAAGATAGGATTTTCAAGCCCAACCAAACATGAATCTTAGGTATTTGATGGAGAGGAACAAGAATATGCAAATAAAACAACAAAATAGGCATTAGGATTCAAGATGCAAAACCTAGGGTTTCTAGTGCACCTTTTAAATTCTGAATTTATGTGATACTTCCTAGGTCTAATTAAAAGTTTATAGGAGTTCTTGAGACACCTAAGATGCTCCCCACAAGCTTCTTCCTTCAAGAAAACCAAGAGAACTCTAAGAAGCCTAATTGATGTCCTAGTCTCGGCCTAGGCATGTTTGTGTAGTAGGGGAGAGTTTTAAATTCTTCTAAGGCTATTCTTGAGTCATATTTGATGAATGAAAATGGAGGGAGGCCTTGGAAAACTTTTAGAACTCATGGAAAGTGATTTGGTCTTAGGTTCCATATTATGACTTAAATAAGCAACATGATGCTAGGCCTTTTGTTTTGATGATGTGATGACTCCAAGAGGCTTAAAAAGAGTCAAGAATCATATTTGAAAGGAAAGAATGAGGCCTAGAAATCATTTGAGGGGTATTGCTTCATTAGGTGCCTTTATGGACCATAATAAGGGCTATAGAGTAATCTAGTGTTTCACCTAGTTGTGTGACCTTAGAATCTCTTTCATGAACCTAATTGGCTCCCATAAATTATATCTAGGCCAAGAGAAATCATCTCCACCAATTTGTGAATGTGTGGCCGAAAGAGGAGGCTTGAATTTCAAGGAAAAAGTGTGTGAGTGTATATAAGGTAGCTTTCTCCACCTTTTCTCATGCATGGATATGTGTTTATTTTGTTTTAGAATATGTGTATGCATATTTTCAAGCTATGAAAAGTATGCTAGCATGCCTTTATATGCCATGATTCTTGATGCCATGTTATGTTTTCAAATGAGCACATGATGTTTGTATGAGTTTGCTTGAGTGTGGAGAGGCCAAGAACTCTTCCCTTTGGTGAGGATGAGCCAAGAACTTTTGAACTTAGTTGAGACAAAGTAAAGAGTCTCCCAAAAGCAAAGTGGGCTCCCAAGAGTATGGTTGAGTCTAAAGCTTTTAAAGAATAGGTGAGGCAAGTCCAAAATCCCTAAGGAGAAGTGTGAGGCCAATCCAAACACTTGGTGAGCTCTTGAATAATTTTTATGAATTGTTCACATGCCAAGTTTGCTTTTAAAATGCCCATGACTTCCATTTTCTCCATGCATGCATTTGTAAAGCTTGCTTTGCACATATTATGTATGATTGAATGGGAGATGAGCTATTGGGATTCTTTGAATCTCATCCCCTCCTCTTCAATGATCTAACATGCTAGGTGGACCAAGTAACTATGGTGAAGGGAGCCAACAACAATGAAGAGGAAAGATTAACAAGCTTATGCCTTGTTTTGTCTATTTTGGAACCATAATGATGGTTTATGATGTATATGATGTTGTAAATATATTATGAACCTTGATACATGTATAAATATGCTATTATGTGATGTTTATAATTATGGATATGATGTATGAACTTTAGAATACAATTTGAGTTTGTAATGTCCAAATATGCAATATAGAAGTATAATGTAAATGTGTATAAATGTGGGTTGAATGGCCAAAATGAGATGCATGAGTTTTGGGACTATTTGGGCAGCTCACACAAGTCTCAAATGTACTTCTAGACTTGCCCAAAAGGTGCCACAACTAAGGGAAGGCCATTTGGCAAATTTGGTACCTCATATGGAGCTAAATTTGACCATAATGGAACCCTATACCACTTTTTAGCCAAATGAGTTAGTCTTGATCTAATATTTGTCATGCAATTAGGTCTCATTGAGATCTTTTTGGAAAGCCAAAGATCATAATTTTTGGAGGTCTACAGAATATTTGATAATCTTTCAAAGTTGGCAATTTTCATGGTTTCTGGTTTGCTACACTATTCATTTGGTTCGAAATTGTTTTCTATCACACAAAGCTCAAATGATGTCCAATTATCACAAAATTTTATACAAAGAAACTAGATGATCGCAATGACTTGTGCCAACTAGAAGAACCTCATTTGGAGGTCTAGAGAGAGAGATATGAATTTTTAAAGTTTATGTCCAGTATCAGTAATTTTGCCCAACCAGAAGTATTGTTCCATTAAATTTTGAGGTATGGGCTTGATGAACTGATCTAAAGATATTTTTTCTCTTTATTTAACATCCACAGCTTTCTAGATTGGTATCATTTGCATGGATTGGAGTCTTTTGAAATTAATGGGACATTTTCAAAGTTTTCTACAGAATTCTGTGGGAGTTCCAGAATTCAGTTAGACCTTTTGACCATTTTAGATGTCAAACATCCTTTGTGATGAATGTTATGATCTGGTCATATTTTTAGTGTAAAGTACATCTAAAGCTTTCTAGAATGACCAAGATTACATGATTTCAATTTTACTAAATTTACTTATGATTTTCGAAAGTTTGATCAGAAAGTGGAGCAATTCTAGCCGAGAATGAAACTCCATATTCCACCCTCCAATTCGGTTTCCATGAGTTGTAGGCATGTTTTTGTGATGAAAATGAGTTGTAATGATGTAATTAAATATGAGAATGCATAGCATGAGCTCACACGGTCCACGTGACACTGAATGGAATTTTTTATCATGACGCAACGCAAGAAAGTGTATTATTTTTAATGGAATTTCTCACTTCCTTCTTACAATATATCACATGAACATGTAAATGATGATGGATATGAGCTAGAAATTATGGTGTTACAAACTCACTCTCCCACTCTAAGGTATACAAAAGAACATACAAGCTTTACCTTGCCATTCAATGTCAAAAATTTGCTATATCATTCAAATGACATCAATTCTCATATATACATCAAATATCCATATATTCATACATGTTCAAAGGGTTATATATCATATACATCATTAGTTTACATTATATGCCATCAAAATGGTTACAAGGAGAACAAATAGCACATTTCTTTGTCAATCTTTCTCCTTCAACTTTGGTGGCTTCCATTCCTTTGTTCACTTGGTCCACCTAGACATGTTAGCAAATGGGGAGGAAGAAATGAGATTCTCGAAGTCCTAATAGCTCTTCTCCCTTTCAACCATACATAAAAGATGCAAATTCAAGTCTAAAAAATGCATGCATGGATATCATAGAATGCATAATCATACATGGAACATTTCTTACATTCAAGAAATCACATAAAACATACAAAGGCTTGCCAAGAAAATAGTTTAGCCTCACCCATTCTCTTTGGGATTTTGGACTTGCCTCACCCATTTTCTTGAGAGACTTTTAACTAAGTCTCACTCTTTAAAGACTTTTGCCTTTGTCTCACCTATTTTTGGGGACTTTTGGCTCATCTTCACCCTAGTTAAGAGACTTTTGGCTTCACTACACTCAAGCAAAGTAAAACATGTTAATAAAACATCATTCGAGTGCATAATAAAGCATCATGGAACCATTGCAAATAGATACATCCTAGAAACATCTTTCATGGCTTAAACATACACACACACATTCAAAGACAAGAACAACACCCAATCGTGCATGAGAGAAAAAAGAGAGAGCTACCTTGGTTGCAAAAGCACACTTTTTCCCTTGAAAACTCTTCCTTTCCCTTGGCCACACACTCACAAGGATGTGAGACTTGATTTCTTTGGCCTAAACAAATCACATGGAAGCCAATTACGCTTTTGGAATAACTTCTAAAACTACACATGCACTTGAAAAGCTAGATTGCTTCTAAGGTTTAATTATGGTTCCATAAGGCACCTAATGAAGCAACCTTAGGAAAACATGATCTTGGCTCCATTCTCTCTTTTAATCTATGACTCTTGACTCTATTTAAACTCCTTGGAGCTATCACACATTCATTTTGAGGAGCCTAACTATGTGTTACTTCTTTAAGTCACAATATGGAACCTATAGTTACATCTCATTATCTATGACTTCTAAAATTTTTTTAAGGCTTCCTCTCATACTCTCTCATCATATATGATACAGCTTGGAAGAAATTAAAACATCCCCTAAGCATTGGTTCTGCCTTAGGTTGAGATATGCTTCATTAAAGGGGAATAAGGAGTTTTCTTTGTTTACTTGATGGGAGATGCATGTGGAAAGCTCTCTAGGGGTCTTAGGAGCTCATACAAACATTCACTTAGGTCTAGGAACTCTTAGAACAAAACATAATTTTACTTAAGTTCTTGAATCCCTAACTTTTCTTTCTTGAAAATCAATAGCTATTTCTTAGTTCTCTTTGCATAATCTTAATTCCCACACCTTAATTCCTAAGATTCATCCTTAGTTTGGTTCAAAACTCACTCCTTCTTGGCTATCCATATATAGGGCGAAACATACACTTACAAGAATAAGGAAGAAGAAGCATGGAGACTAGCATTTTACCTTGGTTTTCTAGGTTTCTTCAAGAGCTTTTCTCTTTGCTTGGCTTCCCTTCTTAAAACTAAAAATCTTCCCCTCTAGTATGAGCTTAAAATTGACCCAAATATATCAACAAATCTATAGAAAGAAAGAGGAGAAGGAGGAGAGGAAGTTTGCTAAAGAGAAGACTAAGAATTTCCTACCTTTTACTTAGCTTTTCTTCTTCCTTTTTCTTTTTCAATGGTGTGCCTCTCTCTCTAGGTCTCCTCTCTGTTTTAGGGCAAAAATGAAGTTGGTTTAGGAAGGAAAAAGGTGAGGTGTGACTTATAGGCAATAAGGAAATAAAATTTATTCTAAAGAAATTCCATTTATGTCCTGCAAACTTAGCATTTTTGTTTTCAGTTTGTTTTAGCTCCTTTTTGAGAACCATCTTTTCCATCATAAAATTTAGGTTCTCAATCTTGTAAAATGCCTTTGGAATCACTCAATTTGGAGTTAAAACCTTCCTGGATGAAAGGATTAAAATTCAGGTTAACCGTCATTAGAAAACATACACCGAAGGGGTCTTAACTGTCTTGGGGCTTTTTATAATTTTCAGGGCCTCTAAGAACCCTAGAGAACTCAAATTTTCCATTTATAAAGCTCTCCTGTGAGTATTTTAAAAATTATCTAAAATTACAAAAATGCCATCACATTATATAGCTATTTCGTTAAATTTTGTCTGGTTATTTTAGCTTCCATTTCAGAGTACCTTTAGCCTCCTATTTTCATTATTGAGGGTCTAGATCATTATTTTTAATTTTTTTGGACCTTAATCAATCCATTTCAGAGGACTTACTATTGAAACTTATCTATTTCTGTCGTTTTTATGAAAATCAAGCATTACATGAAATAAGGTGAGATGCAAATCTCAGTAACTAAAAGCACATTCCATTCATATATTCTAATTTAATTAACATATGTGCATGAAATTAGATAAGCATAAAAAAATATACCAGTCATATTAGTAAATGAAACAATTAAGCTATCAATGACTACTATCCCATACTAGTAATCACATTTTCACATGTTAAAGGCTATTGACACTAGGAGAGGCCCGTCTATTGCACCAACTCCCTAATGAGCACAAATTGGGCTTAGTGCATTCAAGGATTTGATCACAACCTAGTGCCTAATCAATGTACGAGTGGCAGCTGTACCACAACTTTACCATGGACTCATAAGGTCCAATCATGATATACTAGATAGCCAACCATTCATTTAACATTTAAAATCATACATGTGCAGCAGATATAAAATTGAAGTAGATACATGCATGGAATTTAACATCAACCCCGCTTACCTCACTTGTAGACAATTCTTTGAGAGCCAACCACAATGCTACTTCAGCCTATGGACACAAACTAGACCATTACTATTCCTAATCATCATTTATAGTAGCAAACCCAATACTTAAAGAATTAAACTACAAACAACTACCTAGAAAACACTTACCACTATAAGAACCAAATTTGGATTTGGTTGTGCCTACACTAGTAACCTTAGAACAACACTCCAAATTATAGGCAAATTTGCATAAAACCACCACTCATATCATAAATCAGCTATAGGGGTCCTGAACTAGCAAAAAATGCATCAAAATGAGGAGTTTATACTTACCTAATACCTCTCCTAGTCTCAACCTCCGAAAATCGTCTAAGAAAACATCAACCTAAATCAAATATCAGGTATGGGTGAAAATGCTCCAAATGAAAAACTAATCAGGTTAAATTGAAAATGAAGAAGAGAGGACTAAGTTAAGTTACCTTGGCTAAATCTTGCTTTAAGAGTGGGAAATGATAGATTTATGCCAAGAATCCTAGCTTCCACCTTAAACCTCTAAAAATTTCCCTTTGCCTCTTATGTTTCTGAATTCAAATGAATGGCAAGGAGTTTCTCTTAGTGTTTAAGTGAGAAATAGGCTGACTCATCAGCCCAAAGTCTAATTGGGCTCCTTCCTAATTGTTAGGCCTTGGTTTGATTAATTAGGCTGTAGAACTTCTAGGATTTTTAATGGGGTTCTGGGCTTCTAACTCATTAAACCAGATTAGGTCATTACTAAGTAGTCTCTCTTAGGCTAAGTCCCACAATAGGAAGTTAGGTTTGTTCAAAAATATAATTAGGCCTTTATTAGTGTTTATCTAAGACATACTTAAACTAATTATGAGCCTAGATTGAGTTTCTAATTAAATCTTTAAACCCACATTTATAATTTATTCCTCCATAAGTTCCATTTCCCTTTTCCACTTAATTAGCTTTACTAATTACCTCAATTAATTTCCTAATCATTATAATTGTCTTAATTAATTTCAAGGTGTTACAATTTCTATCTTGAGAATCAAAGAAAACTCTTATTAGGTGCTTCAATTCAGTCTTGGTTGAAACACCTACAAGGAATAGCACCCATGGAGTTTTGCTTGCTTTTCTAGGGAATTTGGCATGTATATGAGTTTCTTAGCCTCTTCTTAACCTAATCATACTCTTACATAGTCTAAAATGTCATTAGGAATCTTCATATTTTCCTAGGTACAATCAAAACCCTAATTTCCATAACTTGCTACAAAATACCTCTTTTTGAGTTATATTAGTTCCATATGATTCTCCATACTTCAAAACCCCATTTCTTATCAAGTTTGGACCAAAATCAAACTCTTGACATGATGCCCCTATGCTGGCCAAAAAGAGAACTCTATGGAAGAACCAAGAAAAGCCAGTTTTCTAAAGAGAAACATACCTTTTCTTAAAGCTTGTCAAGTGAACTTTCTTAAGCTTCCAAGTCAGTTATTACAGACATAACAAATTCATACATTTAGTCATATGCACTAGTTGAGCCATTTGACACGTATTAGGGACTAAACTTTGAAAATTTATAACTTGAGCTACACAACT